>JAREIK010005064.1:0-15342 GCA_029783825.1 Sapria himalayana
TAATTTAAATTTTTAAATTTTTTCTATCCATTTATAAGCCTATATATTTTTTGATGAAAAATAAAATATTTAAATTATATTTGTCTCACTAAAATTTATTTTTTAATTTATATTTCTATAAAATTAAACTAATAAATAATTAAAATGTATATATAAAATTATAATGAATACTAATAAAAAGAGATTTATGATTATTTAGGGTATAACTATTTAATTGTTTATGTTTTTTGTGGTTTGGGGTTCAGTAGTATATTGATTTATATGTTTACACATTTTCGTGTTTATAGCATTAATTTAATCAATGAAATAACAAAAATTTATTTTATGAATTTTCGTGATTTTTCAAAAGTTATAACCTTTAAAAATATAATAATTTTTAATAGTTCTAAATATGAATGAAATACTTAGTTATAATAATATTAATAATTATATTTGTTGTAGATTCAATATAAAAAAATGTATTAATATATATTATAATAATGATCAAAAAATAAATTAATAAACTATTATTAATAAGATAGATATTATTTAAAATATATTTACAGAACCTAAAATAATTCAAAATCAAAGTAAATTATATTACTAAATAAAATTTTAAATTTTTGAAATTTTGTTTATTTTTATAAGCTTATTTTTTTTATAAAAAATAATTTATTTAAATTATATCTGTCTCACTCATTATTTATTTTTTAATTAATATTTCTATAAAAATAAACTAAAAAATAATAAAATGAATATTTAAAATTATAATGAAAATAAATAAAAATGAGATTTATTATTTATTATTTAGTTTATATAGGTTTAATGGTTTGAGTATTTATGGAGTTTTGGGGTTTAGGAGTCTAGAGATTTAAGTATTTGGTCATTTAGTGGTTTATAATTTTTATTTAAATAATAAAAAATTATTTTTGTGATTTTTTATCATTTTTGAAGGTTATAACCTTTGAAAATATAATAATTTTTAAATTTTTTTCTAATATAAATATAATACTTAGTTATAATAACTTAATAATTATAAGATATTTTAATTGAATATAAGTAATTTTATAGTTTGATATTATAAAAATGATCAAATAATAAATTAATAAACTATTTTTAATAAAATTGATCGCAATTAAAATATAATTTCAAAACCTATATATAATGATTCAAAATCAAAGTAAAATATATAACTAAATAATGATTGTTTGTTTTAAAATTTTTACTTTTTATATATGCTTATTTTTTTTTGACTAAAAATAAATTATTAAAATTATATTGTCTCACTCATTATTTATTTTGTGATTGATATTTCTATAAAAAATAAACTATTAAATAATTAAAATGAATAAATAAAATTATAATGAATACAAATTAAAATAAGATTTATGATTTATTATACATGGTATACCGGTTTAATGGTTTGATTAATTAGTGGTTTATAGGTTTTATTTATATAAAAAAAATTTAAAATTCTATTTTTTATTTTTTCTGATTTTCAACTGTTATAACCTTTGAAAATAAAATAATTTTTAAAATTTTTTTAAATGTGAATACCATGTATAATTATATTAATCTTACTAATTATATATCATATAAATTAAATATAAATAATTTTAATAATAGATATTATAATAATGTTCAAAAGTTAAATTAATAAACTATTATTAATAATATTAATATTAATTAGAATATATTTACATAACACAAAATGATTCAAAATAGAATCTAAATATATTACTAAATAATAATATTAAATTTTAAAAATTTCCTTCTTTTTATAATATTATATTTTTTTTTATTAAAATAAATTATTTAAATAATATTTGTCTCATTCGAAATTTATATGTAATTAATTTTTCTAAAAAATTAATCTATAAATAATTAAAATTAATATTTAAAATTATAATAAATTGAAATAAAATTGAAATTTATTATTTATTAAGTAGTATAGAGCTGTTAAAAGGTTTATGTATTTAGGGGTTTCTAGATTTATGAGCTTATTGATTTAAGTAAGTAAGCATTTAATGATCTATAGATTTTATTTAAAAAATGAAATAACAAAAAATTTATTTTTTTATATTTTTTCACATTTTCAAAGGTTATAACCTTTGAAAATATATTAATTTTATAATTTTTTTCAAGAGTGGATACAATATTTAGTCATAATAATCATTGTATTTATATATCATATAAATTCAATATAACATTTTTATTGATAAATATTCTAATAATGATGAAAAAATAACTTAAGAATCTATTATTAATAAGATAGATATCAATTAAAATATATTTACAAAACCTAAAATGATTCAGAAGCAAAGCAATATATATTACTATATAATAATTTTTTGTTTTGAAATTTTTTTTTCTTTTAATAATTTTATCTATATTATTTTGATGAAAAATAATTTATATAAATTATATCTGTGTAACTCATAATTTATTTTGTAATTAATATTTAAATAAAAATAAACAAATAAATAATTAAATTTTAATATTTAAAATTAAAATGAAAAAAAAATGAGATTTATTCTTTATTATTTAGGATATACCGGTTAAATTTAAATTAGATCTGTCTCACTAATAATTTATTTTGTAATTAATATTTCTATAAAAATAAACTGATAATTAATTAAAATAAAAATTAAAATTATACTGAATAATTAAAATAATTTATTTTGTTCCTCTCTCAACTCTAGAAAGATTGCTAAAGCTCTAACCAAAATAATAGGAGCTTTTACTTTATCTCTATTATGTCCTATAATATTTGATTTTGAATCACTGGGCTATCAAAGGTAATTTGACTCATTTATGCTAACAGACTAAACCAAGGTTGTATCCCTATGTGTTGAAATAGCTAGTTGTTAAGGAAGCTATTTATATTGATTATTGTAATTTCTTCTAAAATATTTTTCATGCACGGACTCAAAGCACTTTTTTTATAACATAGTTCGCCTCTAAAAAAATAACCACCTTGTAGCTTATTAGAGCAAACTAGCCCCAGGGTGGTTTTAGCAGGGCAAGAAGTATGGGCTCTCTTTCAATCAGGAATCAAAAAATTTATTTTATTTCATGTATAAGCCCCTTTTTTATATCCTCATAGATATGAAAAGTATCATTTCTTTCTTTTTACATTAAATGAGTTATGTATACAAGCTCAGAATACCCAAAAAGGTATAAATGAATCATATTGAAATATATAAAAGGTTTTAATCATAGCACAAAATATTATTCTTGCATATTGACACTCGAGGTCATAAATCAAAGGAAAAAACTATAGTGATATTTCCAATCCCAAAAATTTTAGCTATAGAAAGTTATAAAGAGTAGTACTCGATCTTTAACTATTTCTAGGGTCATGACTTTTGCTCTTGTGGAATGTCCAAAGTTACAATGATTCCTAGTGCAATGACTTTGCAATATAAAGATAAAATGCACAAGCTATGGTCATATCCAATACTGTGACCCAGTATTATAGTGATTAAATAAGTATTCATGATCATTCTTAGTGTCATAACAATATGTTCAACAGAGAGACACAAGTTATGGCATATTCTCATCGATATGATTTTTTGTTCTAGAGACAAAATATATAAACATGACCTTTGCTAATGCTACAATAATCTAAAGTAAGAAAGGCACCGAATCCATAACTCTTTCCTTGAGTCATGACTTTGTGTTACATATACAAAAATATAAATCTATGACATTTCTAAAAGTTGTGAATTTGAATTTAAATTTAACACTTAGTCATTTGATTATAAAAGTACAAAACATGAGATTTAGGATTTTAGGCTTATGGATTAGGGTTATAGTTTATTGTTTAAAGTTTAGGATTTAAAGTTTAGGGTTTATGGTTTTTTTTGTTTTTTTTTGGAAAATAGACACTTTATTTATCATTTAGGCACACAACTTACAAGAGACTAAAAAGCTGACTAATTTAGGCCAGCCCACCAAATCCTATGCACCTTAATGATTCAATGCATAAAATACATAAAAAAACATAATGCCTAATAATTCCAAGCGGACGAATACAACTAAAATCACCTGGCATTCCCGGACTACAGAGTTGTCGTTGAGTCATTTTGTGCATTGCGTCCTTTCCATTCAGATTTGTAAAGCCTTTTTGATGAACCTGAATGATGCTTAATATTAAAACTATGCAAATATAAGATTGTGCATGTGCGTGACATGCAGCATCAACCTTTTGCCTATGTCATTGCTATGCAATGAAATACATGTAAGACTTAATACCCATAAATCCACAAGTCCATATCTATGGCACTTTGTCGATTCATTCTCACCTCTGAATTCCACATTCTTTTGCTCAAATGATCCTCAAAAGAGTATCTCTTGGGTTCGAATGTTTCCTACTCGAGCTCCAAGAAGTGGCTGTATGTTGCACCGACAAAATATCAAAAAATATGCATGCATCAGTGTGAATGTGTGATGAGGTCCATCTCATAGTCTAATTATCTAAGCGTACAACCAAGCTAGAATACAAGTAAAATTATAAATGCTATAAAGATCGGTCTTCTAATCCCGGGAGTGTAGCATCGCCTAATGTGTATTTACAAAATGCAATTGTGGGCCCCACTTAGCGATAGTCATGGGTCCAGTTGCTCCCATTGCATGTTACATAGAGAAGAGACTAGATTGTGTGTGTGTGTGTGTGTGTGTGTGTTTCATGATCCGTCTCTACATGTACATGGTGCATACAAAGTCCAAAATACAAAAAAGACTACAAACATAAACTACAAGTTTTAATCTTTCGCTCCCGTGTGGCTGGTCTGGACTACATTGTTTACTTGCCCTGCTTGGTGATGCTTCAGTTTTTACGGCTCTCCAATTAATCATGCTTCAGTTTTATAAGCTTATAAATTTTTTTGATGAAGATTAATTATTTAAATTATATTTGTCTCATTCATAATTTTATTTTTCAATTAATATTTCTATAAAAATAAACTAATAAATAATTATAATGAATATTAAAATTATAATGAATACAATTAAAAATGAGATTTATGATTAATTATTTAGGGTATACCGGTTTAATGGTTTATGTATTTAGGAGTTTAGGAGAGTAGTGATTTAAGTGTTTAGGCATTTAGTAGTTTATATGTTTTATTTAAATAATGAAATAACAAAAAAATTATTTTTCAAATTTTTTATCAATTTTGAAGGTTATAACCTTTATAAATATAATAATTTTTAAATTTTTTTTCAAATGTGAATACAATATTTAGTTATAATAAATTTAATAATTATATATCATGTAAATTAAAAATAAACAATTTTATTGATAGATATTAATAAACTAAATATAAATATAAATATATTATTTATTGATAGATATTTATATATTATTTATAAATACTTAAACCTTTAAAGATTGTTTAAATGTTTAAGTATTTAAGGGTTTTTGGGTTTTGGGGTTTAGGAGTTTAATGATTTAAGCGTTTAGGAATTTAGTAGTTTATAAGTTTTATATAAACAATAAAATAACAAAAAATTTATTTTTGTGATTTTATCTCATTTTCAAAGCTGATAACCTTTGAAAATATAATAATTTTTAAATTTTTTTCAAAAGTGAATTCAATATTTAGTTATAATAATCATTATATTTATATATCATATAAATTCAATATAAACAATTTTATTGATAAATATTCTAATAATGATCAAAAAATAAATTAATAATCTATTATTAATAAGATAGATATCAATTAAAATATATTTACAAAACCTAAAATGATTCAGAAGCAAAGCAAAATATATTACTATACAATAATTTTTTGTTTTGAAATATTTTTTCTTTTAAAAAGTTTATCTATAATTTTTTGATGAAAAATAATTTATATAAATTATATTTATGTAACACATAAATTATTTTGTAATTAATATTTATATAAAAATAAACAAATAAATAATTAAAATGAATATATAAAATTATAATTAAAAAATGAGATTTATTATTTTTTATTTTGGGTATACCGGTCTAATTTAAGTTAGATTTGTCTTACTAATAATTTATTTTGTATTTAATATTTCTATAAAAAAAACAAAAAATTAATTAAAATAAAAATTTAAAATTATATTGAATAAAAATTAAAATGAGATTATGAATTATTATTGATGTAAACCAGTTTAATATTTTATGCATTTAGAGGTTTTTATGTTTATGACTTTAGTAATTTATGTTTTTAGGCATTTAGTGGTATATAGGTTTTATTTAAACAATGAAATAGCAAAAAAATTATTTTTCATATTTTTTCACATTTTCAAATGTTATAACCTTTGAAAATATAATAATTTTAAAATTTTTTAAAAATGTGAATACAATATTTAGTAATAATAATCATCATAATTATATATAATATAAACTAAACATAAACAATTTTATTGATAGATATGATATCAATTATCACAGAAAAAATTAATATGCTATTATTAATATGATAGATATAAAATAAAATATAATTTGCAAAACCTAAAATTATTCAAAATTCAAATAAAATTTATTACTAAATAATAATTTTTTTTAGTTTGTGCTTATTTTTATCAGCTTATATTTTTTTAAGAAACATAAATTATTTAAATTATATTTGTTTCACTCATAATTTATTTTGTAATTAATATTTATTAAATTATTTAAAATATATTTAAGGTTTACGAGTTTAAAGGTTTAAGTATTTAGGGGCTTTTGTGTTTAGGAGTTTAGAGGTTGAAAATATCGGGCCGGGATGAGACGGAGATTGGGGATTTTGGGTAGGAGAAAATGGTTCCGGGACAGAACGGAGTTTGGACATTTTTTTCAATTTATTTTCTTCGACCCACCCAAGTTAGTTCATGTCGAAACATTTTGTTATACCATTTTTCATTCCTTAGTTATGTATCTTTCAAACTCAAATTTGGCCAATTTTGTTTTGTCAAATAGGCTGAATATAGCAAACGAGTTCCATTACCTTGTAAAAAGCTTTGATGTGCAGAAAAGGATAGAAATGTTAAATATAATGGGACCTAGTAGTGTGCTTAATTTGGTTCTTTATTTTTTCACAAGTTGGCTTTGTTCAGCCGAGTGAAAGTTAACCATAATAGCAATACTACATTTTTTAAACAATTGCTTAAAATATTAAGGAATAGCTAAAGATGACCACAAACATTGGTAGCAGTAATTACTACTTAACTAATTGCTAAAATTAGGCAGCTTAATATAACAAAAAAAATACAACTAATAACAACCATGATAATAATTATTTCAAATGTCCATCCTGGAACAGCAAGGAAAATCCAAACCCAATTAATTATCTCTTCTACAACTCCTCCCTTTTCTTCCTCAACTATAGAAGGACAACCAGAGATGAAAACGTATTAATCATGTAGACATAAATTTCTAAGATGAAAGAGTAATAAAGAAACAAAATATTACCTTATAAAATTTAATACACCCATTCCAAAGTTAGTTGGCCAACTATAGTTGGAATAATATTTAGATCTTGTGACCCCTCTGAAAATTGTATTTGAACCATATTTTTATTAAATTGATTGAATAAAATAAGTAAAAGTGAAATTAAAATTTACAAGATTTATATACTAACCTAATTCATTATCATCAAGGTCTTGAACTAATTCTTCAATTTCAATAGGGTTGTTTGAGCGTCTCAACCAATCTTGTAGACATATGAGAACTTCAGCTGTAATAGGTGTTAGAGAACTCCTAAATTTATCTAAAGTTCTCCCCCCAGTGCTAAATGTAGAATCGTAGGCAACAGTAGGTGCTTGGATAGCAAATACATCCCTTGATACATTTTCCAAAGAAGGATACCTAACCTCATTTACCTTCCACCAGTTTAGAAGATCAAAATCAAATCTATTATTTTCAAGTTTGTCCTCCAACTACCTATCCACCTCTTCCAAAGCTGCAACTTCTTGTTGTTTCTCCAATTCAACAAAAAAATCATCAATATAAGTATCACTACCATCAAAGAAATCATCATTTTTCTTCAACACAGTAGAAGAGAAATCATCTTCTTTTGATTCATCTTCATTTAAATCTTTATAATCAACCATCATCTCATTTAAAGCATTTATAACCTTTTTCACCAAATTTTTAGCCAATTCCTCTCCATAATGCAAAGTGTACTTAACCTTGAGATATTTGAGCTTATATCTAGGATGAAACACTATTGCTACAAAAAGCATAATATTTGTTGATTGAAGAGTACCCCAATATTTGTTGAATTTATGCCTCATTTTCATACCCATTTCAAACACCATTGTATCTCTACTATTTTCACAAAGCTCAAGTTTTTTTCAAAATTAGAATAACCTCAGGAAAATAAACACCAGAGGTAGAATATTATGAGCCAGAAAATTTACAAGTTATATCATAAAATGTTTTCAAGAAACGAGCCAAAATTATTGCATTTGTTCAGTCTATCTCAGTTGGAATGTTTGAACCAAATTTTTTCAAAAACCTTTTGTCTTTGTCCTCCAACATATCAAAATCTATTTGATATTTTATATCAGTTTGTAGCATCAAATAAGTTGAATTCCATCTTGTAGGACAATCTAAATGCAATGAAGATCCATATGTTAAGTTTGCTTCTTCACAAGCCTTTTTTTCAATTGTTCAACTGCAACATCATTTGATGCATTGTCAATAGTAATGAACATCAACTTTCTCAAACCTCATTCATTCATGCAAAACTCAATAGCATTTCTAATATTAACTCCAGAATGACTTTTAATTACACAAAAGTTTGAAAGCCTTTTATGAATATTTTATTGAGAATCAATGTAATGAACAGTCAAACATATATAAGACAAATTTTGAATGCTAGTCCAAGTGTTGGTAGTCAATGAAACTCTACAACAATGAGATGATATGCTATGAAATAATTTCTTGTTTTCCATCACAAACAAAGAAAAACAATCCCTCGTTTTGGATTGCCTAGATGGAATTTTAAATTGAGAAACACTAACTTCAAAAAACTCCTTAAACTCATCCCTCTCAACAAAACAAAAAGGCAACTCATCTTTTATGATCATTTTCACCAAAGCCACCCTAACTAGTTGTTGATCAAATTGCCAACAAGTTAATTTGTTATCCACTGAACTAGTACCTTTAGTGAAACTCAACAAAGATTGTGACTTGTCTTTACCTTTGTGAGATTCTATTCATTCTTTTTTGTCTGGAAATTTCATACATGTCTTTCTCAAGTATTTCCATAAACCCGAAGTACCTTGATCACCTTTTGCCAAGTATTCTTTCCTTCACCATATACAAGCTGCCTACGAGTTTCATTTCCCTCTGAATCAACTAATATCTCATAAGTTTCCCAAACAGTAGACTTATACTTTTTATGAGCTTGCTGTTCAGATGTACCTTGAATTTCTTTTACAATTGGAATTGAAGAACCTGCCGTAACAATAGGAGGGTTCATGAAAAAATAAAGTTTGGATTTATCACTACTTTGATCATTTGAGATGTGATCATCTTCAATTTATTATATTTTCATTTACTTCTGGATTGTGTCATCTGCATTGCCATTAATTAATATGATATGTTAAGCATAAATACATATAAATATTTCAAACAAGCAAGCTCTAAAAAACTGACTATAACACATTCGGCCCACTCATTCGGCCCAACCACAACACCACAACCAATACTCAACAAAACTGACTGAGACACATAATAATTATAATTAATCACTCAATTCTCATGAAAAAAACAAACCAAAAGCCTGGTGGCTTCTGGGTCACGGTGGAGGCAACCAGAAGTGTGACGGACAAGGGCTGGACCTAACTGAACACAGCTGGAATCGCGTGAGGTTGCCTGGAACTCATTGGAACAGCAATAGGTGCGTCAGCAATAATTATAACAGAATGGGACGGGAAAAGTCAAAGTCAACGGATTTTCTCAATCTTGATTCTTTCGGGACAAGACTTTGGGTCGGATCGCGAATCTCCGAGTCCCGTGAGTAGCCATACTAAATGCATATAAAGCTAAATCAGTAAACTCCTAAGCCCCGTAATGCCTAAATACATAAACCATTAAACCGCTAAATACTACTTAATAATTAATAAATCTAATTTTTATTGCTATTTATTATATTTTTAAACATTCATTTTAATTATTTATTAGTATATTTAATTAGAAATATTTATTACAAAATAAATTATGAGTGGGACAAATATAATTTAAATTATATATTATTTATCTATTAAAAATATACGCTTATAAAAGAAGTATAAATTCAAAAATTAAAAATTATTATCAAGTAAAATAAGTTAATTTAATTTTGAATCAATTTGGGTTTTGTAAATATTTTTTAAATAATATCTATCTTAATATTAATAGTTTATAAATTTAATTTTTGATCATTATTATAATATCTATCAATAAAATTATTTATATTAAATTTATTTTATATATAATTATTAATATTATTATAACAAAATATTGTATTAAATTTCAAAGAAATTTAAATATTATTATATTTTCAAATGTTATAACCAATGAAAATGTTAAAAAATTATATAAATTTTTTTTCGTTATTTTATTTTTTTTAATAAAACCTATAAACCACTAAAAGCCTAAAAACATAAATCACTAAACTTTTAACAACAAAACCTCTAAATAGTTAAATCATTAAACTGGTATACATTAATAATAAATCATAATTTTTATTTTAATTTTTATTCAGTATAATTTTATATTTTTATTTTAATTATTTATCAATTTATTTTATAGAAATATAAATAACAAAATAAATTATTAGTGAGAGAGATTTAATTAAAATAAAACCGGTATGCCTAAATAATAAATAATAAATAATAAATCTCATTTTTTTTTCATTATAATTTTAAATATTCATTTTAATTATTTATTTGATTATTTATACATAAATATTAATTACAAAATAAATTGAGTTATACAAATATAATTTATATAAATTATTTTTCATCAAAAATTATTGATAAACTTTTTAAAAGAAAAAAAAATTTCAAAATAAAAAATTATTATATAGTAATATATTTTGCTTTTTTCTGTATCATTTTAGGTTTTGTAATTATATTTTAATTGATATCTATCTTATTAATACTAGATTATTAATTTATTTTTTGATCATTATTAGAATATTTATCAATAAAATTTTTTATATTGAATTTATATGATATATAAATATAATGATTATTATAACTAAATATTGTATTCACATTTAAAAAAAATTTAAAAATTATTATATTTTCAAAGGTTATAATCTTTGAAAATATCAAAAAATAATAAAAATAAATTTTTTATTATTTTAATTTTTTTAATAAAACATATAAACCACTAAATGCACACACAGTTAAATCAGAAAACTCCTAAACCTCATAATGACTAAATACATAAACCATTAAACTGCTATCTAATAGTTAATAATTAATAAATTTAATTTTTATTTCTATTTATTATAATTTTAAATATTCATTTTAATTATTTATTAGTTTATTTTTATAGAAATATTTATTACAAAATAAAGTATGAGTGCGACAAATATAATTTAATTAATTTATTTTTAATAAAAAAAATATACGCTTATAAAAGAAGTAGAAATTTAAAAATTAAAAATTATTATCTAGTAATATATTTTACATTAATTTTGAATCAATTTGGGTTCTGTAAATATTTTTTAATATAATCAATCTTTTTATTAATATTTATTAATTTAAATATTGGTCATTAATATATTATCTATCAATTAAATTGTTTATATTGAATTTATATGATATATAATTATTAATATTATTATAACTAAATATTGTATTCACATTTCAAAAAATTTTAAATATTATTATATTTTTCAAAGGTTATAACCTATTAAAATGAGAAAAAATTACAAATTATTTTTTGTTATTTTATTGTTTAAATAAAACCTATAAACCACTAAATGCCTAAAAACATAAATTGCTAAACTCCTAAATGACAAAACCTCTAAAAACATAAACCATTAAACATGTGTACATTAATAAAAAATCATAAATCTCAATTTAATTTTTATTCAGTATAATTTTAAATTTTTATTTTAATTATTTATCAGTTTATTTTTATAGAAATATTAATTACAAAAGAAATTATTAGTGAGATAGATCTAATTTAAATAATTTATTTTTCATCAAAAAAGATATATATCCTTATAAAAAGAGGCAAAATTTTAAGAACAAAAATTTATTATTTAGTAATATATTTTATTTTTATTTTGAATCATTTTAGATTTTGCAATTATATTTTAATTTATATCATTCTTATTAATAATATTTTATTAATTATTTTATTGATCATTATTATAATATCTATTAATAAATTTATTTATATTGAGTTTAGATTATATATAATTATTAAGATTATTATTACTGAATATTATATTCACATTTAAAAAAATTAAAAATTATTATATTTTCAAAGGTTTTAACCTTCATAAATTAACAAAAATCAAAAAATTAAATTTTTTATCTTTTCATTCTTTAAATAAATACTATAAATCACTTAAGGCCTAAGCACTTAAATCACTAAACCCCAAAACACTTAAATACTTAAACCATTAAACTAGTATATCCTGAATAATAAATAATAAATCTCTATTTTATTTGTATTCATTATAATTTTAAATATTCTTTTTATTATTTATTAGTTTATTTATATAGAATTATAAATTAAAAATAAATTATGAGGAAGACAAATATAATTTAAATAATTTACTTTTAAGAACAAAAATATAAACTTATAAAAAGAAGCAATACATCAAAGAAAGTATTAGTTTGTAATATATTTTACTATGATTTTGAAAAAATTTACGTTTTGCAAATATATTTAAAATAATATCTATCTTATTAATAATAGTTTATTAATTTATTTTTTGATCATTAATATAATATATTTCAATATAATTGTTTATATTGAATTTACATGATATATAATAATTAAGATTATCATAACTAAATATAGTATTCACATATATAAAAAATTTAAAAATTGTTATATTTTCAAAGGTTATAATCATCAAAAATGATAAAAAATAACAAAAATAAATTTGTTGTTATATCATTGTTTAAATAAAACTTATAAACCATTAAATGCCTAAATACATAAATCTCTAAACTTCTAAACCCCGAAGCCCCGAAATACCTAAACCTTTAAACTCGTAAACCTTAAATATAATTTAAATAATTTATATTAATATTAATTACAAAATAAATTATGAGTGAAAAATATAATTTAAATAATATATTTTTCAACAAAAAAAATATAATCTTATAAAATGATGCAAAAACTAAAAAAAATTATTATTTAGTAATAAATTTTACTTTTAATTTGAATCATTTTAGGTTTTTTAAATATATTTTAATTTATATCTATCATATAATACTAGTTTATTAATTTATTTTTTGATAATTGATATAATATCTTTCAATAAAATTGTTTATATTTAGTTTATATTATATATAGTTATAATATTTATTATTACTAAATATTGTATTCACATTTTTAAAAAATTTTAAATTTAATATATTTTCAAATGTTATAACCTTTGAAAATTTGAAAAAAATATCAAAAATAAATTTTTGGTTATTTCATTGTTTGAATAAAACCTATAAACAACTAAATGCTTAAAAACTAAATTGCTAAACTCCTAAATGACAAAACCATTGAATACTTAAACCATTAAATTGGTATACATTAATAATAAATCATAAATCTGAATTAATTTTTATTAAGTATAATTTTAAATTTTTATTTTAATTATTTATCAGTTTATTTTTATAGAAATATCAATTACAAAAAAATTATTAGTGAGACAGATATAATTTAAATTAAACTAGTATACTCTTAATAATAAATAATAAATAATAAATAATAAATAATAAATAATAAATCTAATTTTTTTAATTATAATTTTAAATATTCATTTTTATTATTTATTTGTTTATTTTATATAATATTAATTACAAATAAAGTATAAGTTATAGAAATATAATGTATATATATTATTTTTCCACAATAAATATTGATAAACTAATTAAATGAAGAAATAAAATTTAAAACAAAAATTATTATATAGTAATATATTTTGCTTTGTTTCTGAATAATGTTAGGTTTGTAATTATATAGTAATAGATTATTAAATTATTTTTTATCTTTATTATAATATTTATCAATAAAAATGTTTATATTGAATTTATATGATATATATATTTAAGATTTATTATTACTAAATATTATATTCACTTTTGAAAAAAAATTTAAAATTATTATATTTTCAAAGATTATAACCTTTAACATGTGAAAAAATAAAAAAAAATATTTTTTTTATTTTATTGTTTAAATAAAACCTATAAACCCCTAAATAGATAAACACTTAAATCACTAAACTACAAAATCCCGATACCCCTATATAGATAATCCATTAAACAGGTATACCCTAAATAATAATTAATAAATCTCATTTTTATTTGTTTTCATTATAATTTAAAAAGTTTATTTTGATTCTTTAGTTTTTTATTTATATATATATATTAATTATAAAATAAATTATGAGTTAAAAATATAATTTATAAAAATTATTTTTCATCAAAAAATAGATAAGCTTATAAAAATAATGAAAATTTAAAAACAAATAATTATTATTAAGTAATATATTTTTCTTTGCCTTTGAATCATTTTAGGTTTTTATATTTTATTTTAAGTATATCAATGTTATTCATAATAGATTTTTAATTTTTTTTTTTGATAATTATTAGAATATCAATCACTAAAATTGGTTTATATGGAATTTATATGATATATAATTATTATGATTATTATAAATAAATATTTATTTCACTTTTGAAAAAAATTTAAAAATTATTATTTTTAAACGGTTATATTTTAAAAAATGAGAAAAAATTATAAAAATAATTTTTTAGTTATTTATTTGTTAAATAAAACCTATAGACCATTAATGCTTACTTACTTAAATAGAAAGCTCATAACCCCGAAACCCCTAAATACATAAACATTTTAACATCTATATACTACTTAATAAATAATAAATTTAATTTTTATGTCTATTTATTATATTTTAAATATTCAGTTTAATTATTATAGTTTAATTATTTAGAAAAATTAATTACAAAATAAATTTCGAGTAGACAAATATTATTTAAATATTTTTTTTAATCAAAAAAAACATAAGCTTATAAATTGAAGGACAAATTTAAAATATAAATATTATTATATAGTAATATATTTGATTTGATTTTGAATCATTTTGTGTTATGTAAATAAATTTTAATTAATATTATATTATTAATAATAGTTTATTAATATAA
>JAREIK010005065.1:0-36478 GCA_029783825.1 Sapria himalayana
GAGGCTGGTTTACCAGGCTTAACAAATTTTTTTTTTGCACGAGCAGGTGTCAGTTGCTTGTAATTGGTCACGATCGCTATTCGGTTACTTCTGATTTTCGGCTGCAATATACCTCACTCGTGGATAAATACTTAATTTCGGAAGAACTTTGAATGCTTGATGGAAATGGAGAATTTGGTAACTATGTTATTAAGAATTAGTTGATATGAAGGTTATTGTGCGTCTCTAGAAGGAACGATTGACCGTGTATTCCTTGTTTGCAAAATTTCGAAGTTGAGCATATTAAGATGAACTCATAGAACCTAGTTCAAGAAATTTTATTTCTAATTCTCGAAAATGCTTCCATTAAAACATAATATTAATGTTCAAGTGTCATTGTTTTCACTCGAAGCTTTTTTTATGAGTGTGAAACATGTAGTATATTTTTGTATATATTGTTTTCCCTATATGTTGATGTAGTATATGAGAATGTGAATCCTTATATTTCAAGGATTCATAAAGTACAAAGATGAAGAATATAAAAATATAGGGAAGAAGATGATGAACATTTAAGAGAAAAGAAGACATTGGCCAATAATTAAATAAAAATGAAATATCTGACATTAATTTAGAGATACATGATTTATATATTCTACTTTATAATGTATGATAAATAATAAAAAATCACAGTGTTAGAATGGTTCGACTGTGCATACAATGCTCTTAATTTAAATAGGGTATGAATAAAGCAGCTTGGTTACCAAGTGACACGTAAGGCTTGATTAATGAATTGAGTTCTTTCATTTTCCAAACAATCATTTTGATCCATATTCTCCCTCATTTGATGAAATAAATGTGACTCCCATCATTCTAAAAAAATGTGTTTTTTATAGGGTAATGACTTTGTAAATATACATACTACTTATTCTTTAGACGTGTATAATCATAAAATAACTTTATTATTCATAATAGCATATTTAATAAAATAATTCTTAAGTCTTATATGTTTAGTTTGATTGTGAATATAATATCATTTGCTATAACAATGATGAATTAAATGTCACATAGAATAATAGTAAGTTCATTTATTATTTCATTCAAGTTTATTAATAATTTTCTCAATCATAATATATAGAAGGTTACCATTATATCAGATACATTCTATTTGAGCAATTAGAAGCTGGCATCCTTAGACACAATTTATTGATGTGTCTAAGAGATGCACATCAATAAAATGTTATACTCTCCCTAATAATTATCATAATATACTATTATTTTTGTGTGTTCAATTCTAAAATATTTTAGTCTAAAGATTCATACTATCTTTGAGAAATCTTAATATCTTTTTTGCAATATCAAAATGTAAATGATTTGGTGAATGTATAATCTAAATAAGTTTATTGCATAGATTATTTAATTGTGAAATGAAGTATACAATAAGTTTCTTAAGAGACTCTTATAAGGGTTCTCATTAATTAGTCTATCTTGGGTAGTATCAGCTTTTGATTTGTTATAAGGGGAGTGAAGACTGATTTATAATTTTAGTCCATACTTCTTTAAAATGGATAGTATGTACTTAGATTAGTTTGTTGTCATTTTAGTAGGGTCTTAAAATATTTCTAATCCCAAGAAATAATGGAGACCTCGTATCTGATATCTCATATCTTTTCATCAATACTTTTCTTAATATAAATTTAATTCATATTTATTACTTGTAAATATAATATTATCTATATAAAATTAAGATAATTATTATTCTAGAGTTATCAATTTTCTTTTTATATAATATGGGGTTCTTTCATGCTTATGTTGAATAATTGGGTTCAACAAATATGAGCTATCTTTTTTTAAAAATAGGGGGGTTGGTCTGTATATATTCCTTCCTTTAGAGTGCAATCTAGAAAGGTAGATTTATTGTCTAGCTAGAATATAGGTCATCTCTTTTATCATGCTAAGATTTAAAAAGTCATACAGTCTCCATTTGATACTAGAGCAAATTGTTCTAGAGTTTGTCAGATCTAAGCCTTTTTGGAATAGTTTTTGACTACCAATTTGATCTTATATATGGGTGCATTACTATTTTTTAGGTTTTTAATTTTTATTAATCATTTAATCTCTATATATTTAGTTGGGATATGTCTACTAAGGTTCAAATGTTATGATCTATGATATTTATTTGTCCTCATGGCTTGGAACTTATACTTAATGATTAACTGTATTTTAAAGTTAGAGTATCTCAATTGAAGATAATTTACATCTTTAATATATATTATCTATTGTTTTATATTGACAGTACATATATTATTCATTTTATTTATATTACTATTAGATTCTATTTTAGATTTATAAGAGGTTGATATATATCTTTGCTAATTAGCATTATTAGTGTTTTTCACTGATATTTTTTGTCGAGGTTCTTCTGTGTAAGAGTTTAATTTATTTGCAATTTGCTTGTAGTCTAATATTTTCTTTCATCAAATAATTTATCTGTACTCATTAGTTATATTTAGTTTTTGATGATACAAGTTGTATTATTTGGAATATAGACTGTATCTAATCATAATACACTTTAGGCTCTTAGAGTCTAAACTTGATTATTTTCTATTTTAAGATTGGAGAGTATAAATATTTTCAAATACCCTAAAGTGAGGTGCACTTGATTTCTCTAACTCTAGTTTGTAATGGAGTAAAATTATGTAGTGTAAGGTTGGGTACCTATTTACCAGATAAATTGATGAATTTATATCTTTTGCTCAAATATACTTGGTTATTTTTATTATTGTTAAATTTTCTTTATTTCATAGAAGTCATTGAACTTTTAAGAAAGAATTTAATTTTTTTATTAGTTTTTAGGATTTAACATTATTTGTAACTATCTTTAGTCTTGTATAAGTACTTTTCAATAGATTAAGGATATCTGATTTATGCCGTAAGAAATATGTACATATCTATCATCCAAGTATAATCATCAAATATATAAAATAATTATTGTTTGTTAATAATCGGACAGACATAGGATTACCATATGTTTATATGTATTGACTCAAGACATATAGTTGCTCTCTAGGTAATTTTTTTTACAAAGAATTATTTACACTATTTGCTTAAAGCAAATTTATCACAAACAAAAGTGACTGTGCTAAGGCTAAAAGTCAAATTATTTATTAGTTTTTTTTGAGAAGTATGCTTTAGGCAAATAGTCCAAAAATTCTTTTCAAATAAGTTGCCTAGAGAGCAACCACACCTCTTGAGTTAATATATTGTAGAGTGAACATATTTAAGTTAAGTGCATTGTATGCACCATCGAATCATTTGACACTATACTTTTTTATTGATTTATCATACATTATTTAGTAGAATATATAAACTATGTATCTCTAATTTACTGTATCAAATATTTTAATTGTATTAATAATTGGCTGCTATTATCATCGTTTTCTTTATTATTATCAATAAAATACTTCAATGAAGTGGAATATCTTCTTCTTCTGTTAGTTCGCTTTGTGAATCTTTAAAATACAAATATACCTAAAATAAGTGTTCAAAAAAACTCTTCTTTTTATGTGACGAGGGTTGATTTTGATCTGTGTTTGAATTTTTTTCAAAAAACTTTTTGTTTCTTCTTTAAAAAAAAGAAGAGTTTTTTGAAAAAAACATAAATTACAAACCAAATCCAATCTTCTGATACTAGATATTGAAGTATTTAAGTGAAAATTCTTGTATTTCAAGGTTTCACAAAGCACATAGATAAAAAATAGAGGAATATAGAGAATAAGAGGTAACAATCATCGATTAATAAAAATAAAATATTTGATACAATAGATCAGAAATACATGATTTATATATTCCACTTTACAATGTAGGGTAAATTAATAAAAAACTTAGTGTTAGAACAGCTTGATGGTGCATACAATGCGCTTGACTAAAATATGGATCTGAATAAATCAATTTGCTTACCAAATGACATGTAAGGCTCAATTAATGATTTGACTCCTTACATTTTCTAAACTATCATTTGGGCAATAGTATAGAATGAAATTTAAACTTGGTGTGTTTGAAGTAGTTTTGTACTTTTCTCATGCTACAATAATTTATAAGCTTTAACATATATTGTCAGTTTTTATAATTATGTAAATAAGAATATATATAATTCATAAATTAAATATGGCATGTTTTTTTTCATGGGAAATGCTACACTAAAATATGGGGAAATACAAAATATAAGTTCCATAAATGAAACATTAATATTACACAGTATAATAATGCATTTTGTAAAGCATATGTATAAATTTTTGGGATACTAAACTCTAGAGGAAAAGATTTAAGTTGATACTTAAAAACTATTGAGAGGTTATCAATTCTCTATACCCTACCTATATAATAAATTTGAAAATAGTTGCGTAATATTTACTTTGAAAGAAAGTATAAGTATCTTTTAGAAAAATATA
This sequence comes from Sapria himalayana, assembly GCA_029783825.1. Lineage (NCBI taxonomy): Eukaryota > Viridiplantae > Streptophyta > Magnoliopsida > Malpighiales > Rafflesiaceae > Sapria > Sapria himalayana. The sequence goes on from JAREIK010005065.1 coordinate 4,428, forward strand.
AAATGTTTTAGTTGATCATCTTTTCAAACAAGTGAAATTTCATAGAAATCATAATGCTCAATGAGTAATATATTTTGTATTATCTAAAAATCTTAAGAGATATATTCATATTTCACATATCATTGCTTTTACTAAGTTGTATTTATGTGAATTATTCAGGTAGAATATGAAAAATAACATAATATTCTAAAATTATTCTTAATATTATATTATAATAATAATTATATAATTATTTTTGATATGCTTATATGTGATATAGTCATTATTAATGATTATACTTGAAGAAAAAAACATCTTTATATTAGGAGGGGTCTTTGCTGGAGCATAATTATTATTTAATTATATAAGAATATCTAATATGCACTTTTATTGAAACAAGACCATCATTTCACATGAGAATGATGTTTAAATTTAATAAAATATTCAAATCTATTAAGATTTTTTATTTAAAACTAATTATAGATAAGGTTTGTAAGATAAGTAATGAACATCTGATTGTCAAGAATAATAATGATATCTTAAAAACAATAAAAATAATATTTGTTTTTTTTTTTCCATTTTTGTCAATAATAATAAGGATATATAAAATATTTCTAGTAATTTAACAATAAGTGGCAACTATGAAAAATGTAAAAAATTATTTTTTTTGCAAATTACTTTTTGATCACATTCACACATGACTTTTCTTAGCGAACAAATAAAAATGCCACCCATCTGTTTATTAAACTCAACTGATTGCTATATAAAATCTTATAACCAAGATTATCTTACAAATATGCAAAACTAATTTTGTTTGTTAATTAAATAAAAATATATTGAGTTGAATATGTTTATGAGCATCTTTTCAACATCAAGTCCCTACTAAAATTTAATTAATTTATAAAATTGGATCAGTCTTTGTAAAGATATTATATTTATTGTTGTTTTTTTTTCTTGTTATATGTACTTAATTTTTCTCATATCTATGACTCATGCTATGTTGGAAATTTCCTAATAATTCTAATATATGTATTAGGATAATTTTAGTATCATTTGTAGATGATAGAGGAATAATTAATTTTATTTCTTTATTCATACGGTTGGCTTTGACTTCACAAAAAAAATTGAATTTTTCATATACATGAGCACTCAATTCATTCATTTTATTTAATTTAACTATCAAAACTTTGTAGCTTACTTTTGGTGTTTCAATTTTTTCTTTAAAATTTTTTATCATAATTTTTTGTGTATTGACTATGGAGATTGTCTCTTTCATTTTATCTTCTTCTAAGATTTTTTCTATTGTTATTTCTACCTTAGCTACAAGGATTTTAAATGAAGTATTTTCTTCAGACTTAAATCAACCCGTGACTTCTTTCATCTTGCTTTGTGCCTGTTTATGTGTGTTTTTGAGTTACCAAGAAAGTTTAAAGCCAACATGCTATTTCATCATGTTTACTTTTTGTTGTGTACCATTTCTCGTAATTAATCACTTGTTTTCTAAAGTGATGATGAATAACTATGTGAGCCTTGTTGGATTAAAATATATTTATTGATTTTTATATATTTCTTGTTATAATTTTTAATGAGATAATATCTTATAAAGGGCATTAGCCAAATTATTTTGATAAAATAAAAATGAAAAGGAACATATGAATTAGTTTAGTAGTATATTATGTGCTAGGCTAGATGGTGAATTGTTCAACATTGATTTTTTTTTAAGGGCAATTGAATAACACTTATTAAAGTCTCAAATTAGATGGAGGACCACTATTAGTTAGGCTTATAATTGAAGGTGTGTTAATGTAAATAAAATTTTCATCCTCACTCATACTTATCTCCGTGGAATTTGGGGATGAAAATGTCTCTTATCTTGGAGTTTTGTCACTAGGCTTTGAGGAGTTAGAGATTAGATGGGTCTTTTGCAATCACATTTTTTTATTCTTAATAATTTAAAATATGTGTGGATGAGTCTTGATGTTGAGATCTATCTAACAACTTTAGAAAGGAAGAGGAAGGAGGCAACTTAAGAAATGGTAGAGAAAGGAGACATGTGATACTAATGTACTTATGGGTACTCTAGTAGGATGTGAAAAGGAAAGTGCTCCCACAACTAATGAATTGTTCTTGGGAGATCAATTCTTAATGAATAAATTTATTATAAATAAAATAAATTGAAGCTTGTAATTACTTTTTGTCATGAAAAAAAGAGTACTAGGATTGTATTTATTGTGAGTACTAGAATACTATTGAAAGTACATCTTATCTCTCACATTTTATTATTTCATTCTAGAGAGAAGTCTTGAACAAAATGAGTACCCTCTTAAATGTATAAATTGTGGTACTCAACTTAAAAAGATAAACAAAGATACTTGAATAATTTATAATTAAGCCATATTACTTGAAAATATTTAATATATAATCAATGTGTGCTAATATATTTATTTTTTTAACAATCTTATTTGGATGATACATTTGCATAGTAAGTTAGATGAATAATCTCGTGCTCCTGGTTGTAAGAATTAAATTGATATAAGATGGTGGTCTTAACTCTTAACCATCTTATGCACATGACTTTTGCTTTATCATGGAGTTTGAAAGATATTAATATTTTGGTATTGTTATTCTTAAAAGTAAGAGATTACATGTTCGATGAGTAATGAATCTGAGATATATTACTATTAAATAAATATATTTTCCATTGCATCAATATATAATTTTTAACATATGCATGCAATATAAAGATTTTTTAGGTAATTAGTCTTCATAATATTATTCTCGTATAAACATATTTAACTTTAAAATTTTAATGAGATCTAGTATTTTACTATTTGTATAATTGCACATAATTAAATTGATATAAGATATACTCATGAATATTATTGTTCTTTAAGATCATAACATCTCTCTCATATTAAATTTTTATTGTTTTATGAAACTAGATAAATATAAAATGATATTTTTAAATGAAAATGTAGTCGTTCTTGTTTATGAATCATTAGTAAAAGTAATAAAATATTAAAAATCAGTAATAATATTAATCTTATGAGATCTTGAACTTTTTACATGAATAAACTCACATGAGACCTTATATTTTTCAATGTGAAATGTCATATAGGGAGGTCTTATATATATTTTTCTAAGTAACATATCTTATTATTATTTAAAATAAATAATTACTTTCATGATTAATTTTATAAGTTTTAATGTTGCTAGTGAATGATGAAAAAATTGACAACTAAAAAAAAATAATGAGAATTTGTATGAAGATCAAGCAATTTTCTTGTTGGTCTCCTAAAATCTTTCATCATCATCTTTGATGATTATCTGACTCAAAAAGAATATTTGAAATCCTGTAATTATCAAGTGAAAATAAGAAACTAAAATATATTAGTATCAGAATGAGAATAAAATAGTACTGAGACAATGAGTGCTGAGATGAACATATTCTCAGTTCTTTCTATAGTGCATTCGAAAGACCATTATCATATTTGTTTACTTATATTTATTTAGGTTTGAATTATCGAGTCTTTTAATCATTTTCATCTCTTTTTCTCTCTTTCTTTTCCTCTCTCTTTCTCTCACACACACACACACACACACTCTCTCTCTATCTCTTGATCTCTCTCTCTCCCCCTCCCCCTCCCTCCCTCCCTCTCTCTCCCTCTCCTGCTCTCTCTCTCCCCCCTCTCCTGAGAGAACTCATATCTTTCATTCAGTGGGTTACTAACATTTGGATCCTATCTTTGGCAGCACAATGCCCCTACATGATAGCTATCACTAGGCTTTAAAACTTTTGGTTTAAGAATTAGTGTCTTAGCGATGTACAAATGATATGCACACCAGTGCATCAAATAAAACAGAAACACATGATTATATTTTCACAGTTCTTATAATACATAAAAACTACTAACAATCTTAACTTAAATACATAAAAAATGCTCTGCTATTTTTATAAATTCTCAATCATTTTTTAGAGTTTGATTGCTCATTTTATTCTTGGAATAATTTTTCAAAACTTTTTTTTTTGGTGAACTATGCTCAGGCTGGTCAGTCTGTGTTGCTTCACATTACCCATTGCAACTTGAAGAACTTTGCATGCGACATTTCTTTCTCACTCCAGGTCTGGCGTACTTTCCCAAATGGCTCATCTGCCAATCTTGAGCTCATACTTGTTCTCCTTCGCTTTTTCTTGGTCAACAGATCACTGTTGAGTCTATAAAAGACAAATTATGGAGAAAATGTGGCACCACAGCCAGTTCGATGAGCCTCGTACTTTGCGATAATGCAGGAAATAAACTTTCTGATTTAACAGATGATTGGAGACCTCTTGGTTTTTTTTCTCCTCAAGATGGGTCAGCTTTATTTTTTTTTAATTTCTTGTGGTTATTCATTTAGGTCGGCCATGTTCTTGAAGTTTTAATGGGACAAACAGGTATGGACTGCATGTAATTGATCATGATCCCTATTCGGTGACTTCTGATGGTTGGCTAGAAGATACTTCACTGGTGGAGAAATACTCAATTTCAGAAGAAGCTTATGATAAACGGGATGGTAAGGGAGAATTTGGTAATTATGTTGTACAATTTAGGAGATGAGAATGTTTTGTGTTGTTTTTTTTTTAATCTCAAGGAGAACCCCAAGAGAGAACTTCTCGAATTGGGATATGCCATGTCGGTGAATACTATGGGGTGTTATAGAGGTCTTGCCTTGGTGTTGTGACAAGTACATTCATCCAAGGGTGGTGGGTCTTGGGTTTTAAACTCATCAAATCCAGTCCTTGTAAATTTTTGGAGGTAAAGTTATCAAGATATTAATCTTTTCTAGATTCTGTGTTGAGCAAGAGTCTTGTACACTTGATATGATCTTGTAGACTTGAGAGCTTCATGAGAAAATATCCAGATGAATAATTATTAATATTAATTGGGTCAAATGAAAGAGTAAGTGCTAAATGGGTTTATTCCCTCTAATTTTTGGAGGTGAATTACACATGTTTGGTTCATACTCTAATTCAAAGTGATCCAATCGATTTATTATCAAAATGTTAAATGATCCTTTATGATGTATTGAGTTATAGATGAGGGTACTTCAACTAATCTTAGTTTTGTAAAAACTTTTTAATATTATTGAACTAATTTTGTTTTTATTTTTATTCTTTTGATTTTTTTAATTTTATATTATTATTTGAGTTGTTCTTATACCAATTGAAATTGCTCGAATATAATTATTTAAAAATTAAAAAAATATAATATTAATAGAAATGAAAGTTATTTGTTATTATTCTAAGAATTTATATAAGAATTTTTATTATTTATATTTCTACTTGGATTATAATGGTGAGAGTGTGAAACTCCTTTGTTTTTTTCTTTTCCTCTGAAATACCCCCCACAAGTATTGTTTCTAATTGAATTAACAAATCTTCATAGCTTGTCCAATGAAGCTATCAATTGAATTTGTATTTAGGGTACTTGAATCACATTAGAGAAATTGCGATTTTCTATTACTAGTTATGGATAAGATGAATTTTGGTTAGCAATGGATAAATTTGGTTAATAGATGATGTGGAGAGCTTACTTCAAAAGCTTCAACCTTGGATATTGAGAAGGGAAGTGGATGATTAGTTGTGGTGGGAAAGAGAGCAATGGTGACATTTTTTTAGCCAAATTTTGCTATGCCAACTTCACAAGGACTACTAGAGATGCTTTCTCAATGAGCATAATTTGGAGGTTGTTAGCCTAGATGTGAGTTAGCTTTTTTTGGTATGGCATGATGCTTTGTGGGAAAAATAAAATGGAATGAGGCTTAGAGGGTTGCCCCTTTATGTTTTATGTTGATTATCTGGAAGGAAAGAAATATAATATATAATAACTTTTAGTATATATGATAAACAGCTAAATGAAGGATTTTGTGGATTGGTTGGCTCTTAGGTAGGGGAGGTCTGTGAAGCTCTGCCGGTTGCAAAACTCCAAAACTTTGCATTTAAAGTTATTCAAAGAAGGTGAGAGTTCAAGCACATGAATACATAAAAACGTGAACTAGATTGGAGATTCATTTTTAGTTATGAGAATTCTTCTATTGTAATAAGTTTAAGTACAAAATAGAAGCTTAATAAATAAAATATGAATATCTATTTTAATAAGTTTTAGTGTTGATTATTTTTTTTTGAGCATGAGTATTTTTTTAAAGAATCTTGATCATGCAAGGATTTAAATGTTATATATGATTGTTACTCACTGTTTCTTATTTTCCGTGGAGTTTTTTCAAGGTCTTTAATTATGTGAGATTATTATTCTTCAGTTATTTCTAAACTTATTGGATCATATCATAATGATGAGGTAGTACTAGTAGGTCTATATTTCACTTAAGTGCCAGCTCGAAATGAGTTGGGAGGTGAAAAGATTTAATTATCAAAATTTTTAAATTTATTCTAAAAGAAAAAAAAAATCTACTCAGTATCTTTAAAATAAAGAAAAGTATCTAGAGAAATATGAAAATCATATTTGATATGTTTTTTCATATTCATTTTTTTCTTATTTTTTTTGTATCATTTACTACTTATTTTGATAGCACTATGATACCCAAGTCTCTTTTAGAGGTATTATCTGATTGATGATTGTGCTAGATCATTGTGGAAAAAAAAATGCTCAACTATGACATAATTTGAGAATTAGTACCTTAACTTTCATAAAGATTTGTTGGTTGTTGGTGGGGGTGTTTTTGCCTTGAAGATTAGCCGTGATTTTTGATGGTAAAAGTAAATCACTTGAAGGTGAGACATTGTGAGAAGGTTTACTTAGATTTTTACAATCCTTTGAAGATTATATATATTTTTTTCCACCATTCAAACGATGTTAGTTTGAATATTAATATTTTTTTAGTTTCTTATATATTGATGATATATTAGCTTAATGTAAAGAATATTTTTTGTCATGATTATCTTAATAAGGTTTATATGAAGCAACACTGGGCTTTCAAGTATGCACAAAGTTTTTAAATTCAATTTATAGATTATGAAATGTTTTATGACTTAAATTAGGCATATAGAACTTAGTTTGTAAGATTTTTTGCCACTATTATTTTTTTTGGATTTTATAAATGTGTTTTAGATTAATTTTTATTTAACAAAGAAATTCAAATTATATATTTATTTTATTGATTATATATGTCTATTGTGAATACTATTTTTATTATGAGAGATGACAAGTTATGAATTACTTATTCAATGAGTATTTTTAGTGTTTTGTTATAGTTTTAAACAAACAATTAGGCAAGACTCAAATAAATGCTTGGATTAAGATGTCTTATAATAGATATATTATATTGTCACAGAGAAGATGGTCTTAGATAGTCTTGATAGATACTTTTATTTAACTAGTTCAAATATTTTCTTTGATATGCATACTCTTCTTGATTTATTATATATTAGAGAATTATAATAAAAATTAATTAATTTAATTATTATTATATTATATATAAATTATTTTGTTAGTATAATTAATTATTTTTTAAATTCTATGCTATATATTCATATTGATGTAATTTTAGTTAAATATGTGAATTTTATTAAATTTAGTTACTCTTTCAATAATAATGAATTTCTTTAACTACTTGAGTATATAAATTTTAATTGAGCATCAATTTCCATTGATTATAGATCTACTATAAGTTATTATAATTTTTGTAAAGATAATTTTCTTCTTAGAAAAACAAATGGTACAGGGCAGTTTTAAGTTCTAATACATAGTCAAAACACATAATTTCACCATATCTTGTGAGATTATTTAGATTAGACTATTTTAAGTGATTATTTTTCTAGTTTTTTTCTAATTATTTTTTATTATAATTGTTAAGACATTGATATATAATCTTAACTTTATTATTTCCCTAGTGACCCAAAATAAAAAGAGATTTTTTATTTTTTATGGAGGAGTTTCAGAAGAGAATTTTATCATAATTTATATTTTTACCGTAAATTAACTACCCAATATATTTATGAAAGTCTTGAGAATTAAGTTGAGATTTATTTGTTTATCTTTTTTTTTAGTTTATAAATGACTTGATATCTAATTATGTATATGAGGTTTAAATGTGTATTTTTTGTTATGAGATTTATTTTTTCTTTATTTGTATATATAATTCTAACAATTTCACATAAGGAAGATAATATAATTAAAATGACCACATCTTATTATTTGGACTCTATGTACTCAACATTGCTTATATGGATTATGAAATTATACATCATTCTTGCTAAGTCGGCATACTCCCCATAAAATATGATTGATTAAAGAAAAAATAAATATCTTATTGAGATATCTCTGATACTCTTACTTGAAATAATGGAAAGAATGTTCAAAATATGCACAGGAAGATATAAATTTAACTATAATCAATTTCATCAATTGAATATTAATTTTTATTCTTTTTCAATATATATTCTTTTAGATTTTATATCTTCTAGAGATATTAGTTAGCTTGTTTTTTTAGAGTTTTTAGGTGAACTTATTTTGTGCTTGATCAATTTTTAAAATAAGATAATTAACATCTAAAATCTTGAGATGTATCTTACTTGAGTGTTTTAGTATGGAATTAGATTTTAAATATATTTTTATCAAAAATTAGTAAGTCTTAGTTAGTGTCAATCTTATCTTTTTTGATCAAGATATTTTTTAATGATTCTAGGAAGAGCACGAGTTTATAAGTTACATATAGATTTATTGTTTTTTCTTCTTTATTTAATATCTCACTTGGATCATTTGTTTATACCTCAGTTGAGTCTAACAAAGATTAGATTGATACAAAACCTAGATGTGTCAATTTGATCGGGTGGCTCGGGCAAGTCATGAAGCACATCACAATTTAGCCGTTCCTGGACCAAATAGTTGTCGGTCCATGGCATGGTTCGAGACATATCAGGCAAGAGCTCATGGCCTGGGAGCATGGCATGACACAACTTGACATGGACCACATGACAATTTGTGTAGCCTTGTTTTAGCTTAGCCGGTCAAATAGGATAGTTTGGCTTGAACTAGGCTAGCCTAAAACAAACCAAGCTAGCCTTGTTTGATATAGACTAGTCTTGAATGAAGATGAACTAGTGGTGACATAGTTAGACCTCACATGGCATTGCATGACCCGAGAAAAAGACAAGTCAACAAGTCATGTCTAGCTGCCAATCTTTAGAGTCATGCTGGCATGATCCATGCTAAAAATGGAATGACACAGAAGCCTGGATGGGTCTAAAAAATATAGCACTTGTATAATATATCAATATTATACAAGTTTTATTCTAAGTTATTATTTCAACCAAGATGTCGCATGGCCATGGTGAAAGAGATTATGTCTTTTATTCTAATTAAACTTGTGAACTAGCACCATGACTTTTAGGAAGGTATGTTGTTTCTTATAGTTGAGTATTTTATTTTGAAAACATATCTAGATGAGAAAATAAATTATCTTAAAGTATGACCTGTAATGGAGTTTTACTTGCTATCTCATGACCAAGTTCGTGATTTTCATTTTTTTTTATTTCATTCGCTTATAATTTGATCATATACCAGTTAAACATTAAGAATATATATTTTTTATGGTTACTTTGAAGAGGAAGTATATATTAAGCATTCATCTTGATTTCGAGCAACATAATCAGATATATTTTGTAAATGTTGAATATATTATATGGCCATAAGCATATCCACCAAGAGCTTGTTTTGTTATATTTTCACAAGTAATCATTTTATTTGGGTTATATGAATATTTCATAGATTTTTTTTTGTATTTTTTTGGAGGATTTTATTGATTGCTTATGTAGATTATATTTTAATTATATGAGATGATGAGTTCGAGATAACTCAGCTCAAAAAGTTTCAGGCGCTTGAGTAAGCATCAAGGGTCTTAAGATGTATCATGTTTGGGTACTCTTGTATGCAACGAAGGTACATATATTTTTTACCAAAAATTAGTAAATTTTTAATGAGTGTTATATTGTATTTTTTGCACAAGACATATTTTTAATGGGCCTAGGTAGAGCTTGAATTCATAAGTTGTACAAAAATTCATAATTTTTTTTTTACTTATGATCCCACTTTAATATCAGTTAATAGAGAGACTTGTCTGTCAACATCATCTTAATATTGATACTTGGTATGATATTACCCGCATGAATTTATTATTTTTTTCTTTATTACTTATGTCATGTTGACTTTTTGGTTATGGTTGTTCATAAGTTTTTATTTCTACAGGATCAAGTTAAGTTAATAACTTGGAGATTTAATCACGTAGGAGTAAGAGTCATTTTGATCTTTACATTTTGATTATTTTTTGTTTGGAAGGAATCAAAAATTTATACTTCTCTCCTAATTACATTATGATACACAAATTTTCTTTTGAGATATTATCTCAAAATAACTTGAGAAATATATTTAACTATTTTGATTGGATTGAGTGTTGTTTGGGAACAAGAATTGAGTTTGTTCTAGGTGGGCTGGCCCCATAGCATAACACATGATAAATTATATCATAAATACTATAATGATTTAGTGTGATTTCTTCATTATTATTTTGAGGTTTAGCTTGTGAATATTGAGATAGTTGATCTCTTGACTATTTACTTTGTAGGAACATTCAGAAAGTTTAAAGAAAAATTAGCACTGCAAGATTCTTTGCCATTTCAGCAGCCAAAGGTAATCCTTCCAATGTTGTTAATATTGCCATCAAGTGATAGATTATTTCTTTTATTATTTACTAATATATCCTTCAACACCAGATAGCAGACAATTACATGGAAGATTTGTGCAGGGGTATTAAGGTGATTGTAACATCCTTGAACTACGATTATGCAAGCTCATATATCACATTATTAATGTAAGAAAACATGAAAATTCTTATTAAAGCAATAATAATTAAAAAAAAAAAAACTTATAAAAATAAATGCAATACAATACACTATTGGGCTAGCTTATTGCCTAGGCGATCTGTGCTGAATATATTTATTGGAGATAATGCCTTAGTGTGATGGCGAATGCATTCTTTCAAGGGCAGTATGTCTCTTGTAAGGCCATCCAGCTAAGCAATATGGCATCGGGCTAGCTCATCATCTAGGCAATTTGTGGTGAATGTATTTATTGGATGTAATGTATTAGTGTGATGAAAAATGTTTTCTTTCAAGAGCATTATGTCTCTTGCAAGTCCATCGAGCTAAACAATATGATACTGGGCTAGCTTATCACCTATGGAATCTGTGTTAAATGTATGTAATTGGAGGTTATGTCTTAATGTGATAAATATATCTTTTTTAAGGGCAGTATGCTTCCGATAAGGCCATTGAGCCAACAATGCAATACTGGGCTAGTATGTCTTTGGTAAGACCATCTGGCTGTTAACGAATCTCAATCATGTGCACTGGGTTCGAACAATGTGTGAGGTGGTAGCAACTGCTTTTTGTTTTGTTTTGTGATGTTGTCCATAATTAGGTTGGAAATAGATGTGAAGTTGAGCAGAGTAAAAAAGAGGCGTTGTGACTTATGTGGGCCCAGCGCAATCTCTTGCGCCTGGTTTTTGGGTTGGCATCCAATTTGATGAGCCGTTGGGCAAACACGATGGCATGTAGGTGCCTCCCATCTCCTTCCTTCTTTCAACATGCCCAACCATGCATGCTCCACACACATCTCAACCACCAGGACAAATTAAAGAGCCATTTCATCTTCATTTTTGTCATGTTTCAGGGTGAAAGGAGTGAGGTATTTCAGGTGCACGCCTCTGCATGGTGTAATGGTCAGACCGGACAAAGTTAAGGTCTGGCCTGTGGGCTCTCTGCTCTCTTCTAAACATCAATTTGATAAGTGATGTGCTGCGTTACTCATCTCCACCTTGTATTTGCTTCTCAGATTGGTGATTATCCAGAAGAGGCCTATTTAATGATGATGATGAAGAAATATGACCCAATTGTATACAATGTGAACCTAATGACCACACGATAGACGTGTGCGTACAGTTTGGTGATCATGGTTTGCTTTTGTAATGTGCTTAACAAGCACTGCTACAGACACAGCGATAGGTCTCATATGAATCTGCAATTCCACCTTTGTAGTCAACCTTGACAACCTGCCCCTTCTTCAATCCATAGTAGCGAGCAATTGCATCATCCACTAGCATGTGGGGAAGCTGCAAACAAACATTGAGAGTTGGCCACGATGAGCCATCCACCAGGCCATATGTGGCCAGTGGGGGCGGTGCAGCTCCAAGATTAACAAGAAAACATAGCCTATGGGCTAACCAACCTGCTTCTCTTCTAGGCTATACTTCTTCAAAAGCTTCTGTTTCTCCATCTCACTAAGTACTCTATGCTCTGGCTTCAATACATGCTTCGTGATATTGGTCAGCAACTCTGTTATCTAAGATCACAATGTAAACTTGATGGTTTTTCTAAGATTATAATTCATCATGAGCATTGAAGACCACTAGATTGCATCAATAAAAGGTATAATTTATCTTGCTTAATATAGGACTTATAAGAGGCTAGCATCTTAGTAATTTTATTTTTTGAAAATTAAAAACGTATAATTTATCTTGAGTATTATATCTATTACATAATACTTTCTCCTAACATGAGATTTAACATGAGATTTATACTTATATAAAAATAAGAACATGTAAAAAAAAATGTTTGAAATTTTTATCTAAACAAATATATTTAATAAAATTATTATATAATAAAATTCATGAGGAGAAATAATCATATTAAATTTCCAAATATTTGTGCAAATTAGATGTGAATATTTGCAAATTTACTTATTATAAACAATACATAGTGAAATTATAAAAAAAAATTGCATTTTCATATTTCAAATGACAAATATATTATTGACTATAAAATGAAAATTTTTTTACTTCATAACGATCATACTATTTCATCAATAATAATTTGTGCTAAAACAATTAGCAAGTCTCAAACTAACACTAATCAAATTTAAAAACATTGGTTAATATAATTTTCATTAAGTTAAGATTTAGAATATTTTATTGAGAGCATAGAGATTTAAGAAAATTTTCAATTTACGTGCTTATTATGTTATTGTTATGTGCATTAACTCTATCAATCAACACTAGACCCGAACTCAAATCAAAATTTTATATTATGATCAACACTCATATTTCATTTTTCTTAGATTGTTGTTCATTTTCACTTAGTTACATAAATGAATTATAATTTAAACTAAGGCACTGTTTATTTTTTAGGCTGAATACTAAAAGCAGTTTACTTTCAGTGTTCAGCTGTTTATTTTTCAAAAAATTTATGACTTGATGTTGAATTTTTTTAAAAAAGTTTTGAATATAAAAAGTCATTTTTCACAAAAATAAGAAAAAATTATTATTACCTAATAAGTAGAGAGCTAATAACACTCATGATTATAGATGACGAGTGATTTGGAACGGAACTACCTCATCTCGACTTGGTTCATTTTTTTTTTGTAATTTCGTATCGTTATCATCCATACATAAATACCAAATATTAAAAATAAATAACAAAATATTTAATGCTATTAAGTACCATTCAATATTAAGTTAAAAAAAAGTTTTATTCAATATTAGATTTAAAAAAACAAACACCACCAAATTGTATTTACAAATCCAACCATGTTCTAGCAAGGCTACATACACCTATATAGAGGTGTCAACCGGGCCGGGCCGGCACGGAAAAATTCCATGCCCGGGCCCGTGCCGTGCCTGACCTAGCACGGGTTCGGCCCGCGGCATAGCACGCCGACACAGGTTTGTCCCGTGCAGGGTGTCCCGTGAGCTCGACCCCACGATGCCCCTCCCACAAAAAAAGACCGCGGGTCGGGTCTGATTCGACCCGACCCGGGGTCCCCCCGTATCCCGAACCGCTCGGATAGGCAAGCCCGAGCGGGCCATGCAAGGCACGGCACGGCCCGCCGTGCCTACGGGCCGTGCCGGGCTCGGCCCGCCGTGCCTACGGGCCGTGCCGGGCTCGGCTGTTTTTAAACCGGGCCGGGCCGGGCATGGCACGGTAGCACGATCGTGCCCTAAAAAATGGGCCGTGCCGGCTCGTTTGACACCTCTATATAGGGTATGTAGCCTTGCTAGAACATGGTTGGATTTGTAAATACAATTTTGGTGGTGTTTGTTTTTTTTAAATCTAATATTGAATAAAACTTTTTTTTAACTTAATATTGAATGGTACTTAATAGCATTAATATTTTTTGTTATTTATTTTTAATATTTGTATTTATGTATGGATGATAACGATACGAAATTACAAAAAAAAAATGAACCAAGTCGAGATGAGGTAGTTCCGTTCCAAATCACTCGTCATCTATAATCATGATGTTATTAGCTCTCTACTTATTAGGTATAATAATTTTTTTCTTATTTTTGTGAAATGACTTTTTATATTCAAAACTTTTTAAAAAAATTCAACATCAAGTCATAAATTTTTTGAAAAATAAACAGCTGAACACTGAAAGTAAACTGCTTTTAGTATTCAGCCTAAAAAATAAACAGTGCCTTAGTTTAATTATAATTCATTTATGTAACTAAGTGAAAATGAACAACAATCTAAGAAAAATGAAATATGAGTGTTGATCATAATATAAAATTTTGATTTGAGTTCGGGTCTAGTGTTGATTAGAGTTAATGCACATAACAATAACATAATAAGCACGTAAATTGAAAATTTTCTTAAATCTCTATGCTCTCAATAAAATATTCTAAATCTTAACTTAATGAAAATTTATTAACCAATGTTTTTAAATTTGATTAGTGTTAGTTTGAGACTTGCTAATTGTTTTAGCACAAATTATTATTGATGAAATAGTATGATCGTTATGAAGTAAAAAAATTTTCATTTTTAGTCAATAATATATTTGTCATTTGAAATATGAAAATGCAATTTTTTTTATAATTTTCACTATGTATTTTATATAAGTAAATTTGCAAATATTCACATCTAATTTTGCACAAATTTGGAAATTTAATATGATTATTTCTCCTCATGAATTTTATTATATAATAATTTTTATTAAATAATTTGTTTAGATAAAATTTCAAACATTTTTTTTACATGTTCTTATTTTTATATAAGTATAAATCTCATGTTAAATCTCATGTTAGGAGAAAGTATTATGTAATAGATATAATACTCAAGATAAATTATACGTTTTTAATTTTCAAAAAATAAATTACTAAGATGCTAGCCTCTTATAAGTCCTATATTAAGCAAGATAATTATACCTTTTTATTGATGCAATCTAGTGGTCTTCAATGCTCATGATGAATTATAATCTTAGAAAAACCATCAAGTTTACATTGTGATCTTAGATAACAGAGTTGCTGACCAATATCACGAAGCATGTATTGAAGCCAGAGCATAGAGTACTTAGTGAGATGGAGAAACAGAAGCTTTTGAAGAAGTATAGCCTAGAAGAGAAGCAGGTTGGTTAGCCCATAGGCTATGTTTCTTGTTAATCTTGGAGCTGCACCGCCCCCACTGGCCACATATGGCCTGGTGGATGGCTCATCGTGGCCAACTCTCAATGTTTGTTTGCAGCTTCCCCACATGCTAGTGGATGATGCAATTGCTCGCTACTATGGATTGAAGAAGGGGCAGGTTGTCAAGGTTGACTACAAAGGTGGAATTGCAGATTCATATGAGACCTATCGCTGTGTCTGGTAGCAGTGCTTGTTAAGCACATTACAAAAGCAAACCATGATCACCAAACTGTACGCACACGTCTATCGTGTGGTCATTAGGTTCACATTGTATACAATTGGGTCATATTTCTTCATCATCATCATTAATAGGCCTCTTTCTGGATAATCACCAATCTGAGAAGCAAATACAAGGTGGAGATGAGTACGCAGCACATCACTTATCAAATTGATGTTTAGAAGAGAGCAGAGAGCCCACAGGCCAGACCTTAACTTTGTCCGGTCTGACCATTACACCATGCAGAGGCGTGCACCTGAAATACCTCACTCCTTTCACCCTGAAACATGACAAAAATGAAGATGAAATGGCTCTTTAATTTGTCCTGGTGGTTGAGATGTGTGTGGAGCATGCATGGTTGGGCATGTTGAAAGAAAGGAAGGAGATGGGAGGCACCTACATGCCATCGTGTTTGCCCAACGGCTCATCAAATTGGATGCCAACCCAAAAACCAGGCGCAAGAGATTGCGCTGGGCCCACATAAGTCACAACGCCTCTTTTTTTACTCTGCTCAACTTCACATCTATTTCCAACCTAATTATGGACAACATCACAAAACAAACAAAAAGCAGTTGCTACCACCTCACACATTGTTCGAACCCAGTGCACATGATTTGAGATTCGTTAACAGCCAGATGGTCTTACCAAAGACATACTAGCCCAGTATTGCATTGTTGGCTCAATGGCCTTATCGGAAGCATACTGCCCTTAAAAAGATATATTTATCACATTAAGACATAACCTCCAATTACATACATTTAACACAGATTCCATAGGTGATAAGCTAGCCCAGTATCATATTGTTTAGCTCGATGGACTTGCAAGAGACATAATGCTCTTGAAAGAAAACATTTTTCATCACACTAATACATTACATCCAATAAACATTCACCACAAATTGCCTAGATGAGCTAGCCCGATGCCATATTGCTTAGCTGGATGGCCTTACAAGAGACATACTGCCCTTGAAAGAATGCATTCGCCATCACACTAAGGCATTATCTCCAATAAATATATTCAGCACAGATCGCCTAGGCAATAAGCTAGCCCAATAGTGTATTGTATTGCATTTATTTTTATAAGTTTTTTTTTTTTAATTATTATTGCTTTAATAAGAATTTTCATGTTTTCTTACATTATAATGTGATATATGAGCTTGCATAATCGTAGTTCAGGATGTTACAATCACCTTAATACCCCTGCACAAATCTTCCATGTAATTGTCTGCTATCTGGTGTTGAAGGATATTAGTAAATAATAAATAATCTATCACTTGATGGCAATATTAACAACATTGGAAGGATTACCTTTGGCTGCTGAAATGGCAAAGAATCTTGCAGTGCTAATTTTTCTTTAAACTTTCTGAATGTTCCTACAAAGTAAATAGTCAAGAGATCAACTATCTCAATATTCACAAGCTAAACCTCAAATAATAATGAAGAAATCACACTAAATCATTATAGTATTTATGATATAATTTATCATGTGTTATGCTATGGGGCCAGCCCACCTAGAACAAACTCAATTCTTGTTCCCAAACAACACTCAATCCAATCAAAATAGTTAAATATATTTCTCAAGTTATTTTGAGATAATATCTCAAAAGAAAATTTGTGTATCATAATGTAATTAGGAGAGAAGTATAAATTTTTGATTCCTTCCAAACAAAAAATAATCAAAATGTAAAGATCAAAATGACTCTTACTCCTACGTGATTAAATCTCCAAGTTATTAACTTAACTTGATCCTGTAGAAATAAAAACTTATGAACAACCATAACCAAAAAGTCAACATGACATAAGTAATAAAGAAAAAAATAATAAATTCATGCGGGTAATATCATACCAAGTATCAATATTAAGATGATGTTGACAGACAAGTCTCTCTATTAACTGATATTAAAGTGGGATCATAAGTAAAAAAAAAATTATGAATTTTTGTACAACTTATGAATTCAAGCTCTACCTAGGCCCATTAAAAATATGTCTTGTGCAAAAAATACAATATTAACACTCATTAAAAATTTACTAATTTTTGGTAAAAAATATATGTACCTTCGTTGCATACAAGAGTACCCAAACATGATACATCTTAAGACCCTTGATGCTTACTCAAGCGCCTGAAACTTTTTGAGCTGAGTTATCTCGAACTCATCATCTCATATAATTAAAATATAATCTACATAAGCAATCAATAAAATCCTCCAAAAAAATACAAAAAAAAATCTATGAAATATTCATATAACCCAAATAAAATGATTACTTGTGAAAATATAACAAACAAGCTCTTGGTGGATATGCTTATGGCCATATAATATATTCAACATTTACAAAATATATCTGATTATGTTGCTCGAAATCAAGATGAATGCTTAATATATACTTCCTCTTCAAAGTAACCATAAAAAATATATATTCTTAATGTTTAACTGGTATATGATCAAATTATAAGCGAATGAAATAAAAAAAATGAAAATCACGAACTTGGTCATGAGATAGCAAGTAAAACTCCATTACAGGTCATACTTTAAGATAATTTATTTTCTCATCTAGATATGTTTTCAAATAAAATACTCAACTATAAGAAACAACATACCTTCCTAAAAGTCATGGTGCTAGTTCACAAGTTTAATTAGAATAAAAGACATAATCTCTTTCACCATGGCCATGCGACATCTTGGTTGAAATAATAACTTAGAATAAAACTTGTATAATATTGATATATTATACAAGTGCTATATTTTTTAGACCCATCCAGGCTTCTGTGTCATTCCATTTTTAGCATGGATCATGCCAGCATGACTCTAAAGATTGGCAGCTAGACATGACTTGTTGACTTGTCTTTTTCTCGGGTCATGCAATGCCATGTGAGGTCTAACTATGTCACCACTAGTTCATCTTCATTCAAGACTAGTCTATATCAAACAAGGCTAGCTTGGTTTGTTTTAGGCTAGCCTAGTTCAAGCCAACTATCCTATTTGACCGGCTAAGCTAAAACAAGGCTACACAAATTGTCATGTGGTCCATGTCAAGTTGTGTCATGCCATGCTCCCAGGCCATGAGCTCTTGCCTGATATGTCTCGAACCATGCCATGGACCGACAACTATTTGGTCCAGGAACGGCTAAATTGTGATGTGCTTCATGACTTGCCCGAGCCACCCGATCAAATTGACACATCTAGGTTTTGTATCAATCTAATCTTTGTTAGACTCAACTGAGGTATAAACAAATGATCCAAGTGAGATATTAAATAAAGAAGAAAAAACAATAATCTATATGTAACTTATAAACTCGTGCTCTTCCTAGAATCATTAAAAAATATCTTGATCAAAAAAGATAAGATTGACACTAACTAAGACTTACTAATTTTTGATAAAAATATATTTAAATCTAATTCCATACTAAAACACTCAAGTAAGATACATCTCAAGATTTTAGATGTTAATTTATCTTATTTTAAAAATTGATCAAGCACAAAATAAGTTCACCTAAAAACTCTAAAAAAACAAGCTAACTAATATCTCTAGAAGATATAAAATCTAAAAGAATATTATTGAAAAAGAATAAAAATTAATATTCAATTGATGAAATTGATTATAGTTAAATTTATATCTTCCTGTGCATATTTTGAACATTCTTTCCATTATTTCAAGTAAGAGTATCAGAGATATCTCAATAGATATTTATTTTTTCTTTAATCAATCATATTTTATGGGGAGTATGCCGACTTAGCAAGAATGATGTATAATTTCATAATCCATATAAGCAATGTTGAGTACATAGAGTCCAAATAATAAGATGTGGTCATTTTAATTATATTATCTTCCTTATGTGAAATTGTTAGAATTATATATACAAATAAAGAAAAAATAAATCTCATAACAAAAAATACACATTTAAACCTCATATACATAATTAGATATCAAGTCATTTATAAACTAAAAAAAAGATAAACAAATAAATCTCAACTTAATTCTCAAGACTTTCATAAATATATTGGGTAGTTAATTTACGGTAAAAATATAAATTATGATAAAATTCTCTTCTGAAACTCCTCCATAAAAATAAAAAATCTCTTTTTATTTTGGGTCACTAGGGAAATAATAAAGTTAAGATTATATATCAATGTCTTAACAATTATAATAAAAAATAATTAGAAAAAAACTAGAAAAATAATCACTTAAAATAGTCTAATCTAAATAATCTCACAATATATGGTGAAATTATGTGTTTTGACTATGTATTAGAACTTAAAACTGCCCTGTACCATTTGTTTTTCTAAGAAAGAAAATTATCTTTACAAAAATTATAATAACTTATAGTAGATCTATAATCAATGGAAATTGATGCTCAATTAAATTTATATACTCAAGTAGTTAAAGAAATTCATTATTATTGAAAGAGTAACTAAATTTAATAAAATTCACATATTTAACTAAAATTACATCAATATGAATATATAGCATAGAATTTAAAAAATAATTAATTATACTAACAAAATAATTTATATATAATATAATAATATTAAATTAATTAATTTTTATTATAATTCTCTAATATATAATAAAATCAAGAAGAGTATGCATATCAAAGAAATATTTGAACTAGTTAAATAAAAGTATCTATCAAGACTATCTAAGACCATCTTCTCTGTGACAATATAATATATCTATTATAAGACATCTTAATCCAAGCATTTATTTGAGTCTTGCCTAATTGTTTGTTTAAAACTATAACAAAACACTAAAAATACTCATTGAATAAGTAATTCATAACTTGTCATCTCTCATAATAAAAATAGTATTCACAATAGACATATATAATCAATAAAATAAATATATAATTTGAATTTCTTTGTTAAAATAAAAATTAATCTAAAACACATTTATAAAATCCAAAAAAAATAATAGTGGCAAAAATCTTACAAACTAAGTTCTATATGCCTAATTTAAGTCATAAAACATTTCATAATCTATAAATTGAATTTAAAAACTTTGTGCATACTTGAAAGCCCAGTGTTGCTTCATATAAACCTTATTAAGATAATCATGACAAAAATATTCTTTACATTAAGCTAATATATCATCAATATATAAGAAACTAAAAAAATATTAATATTCAAACTAACATCGTTTGAATGGTGGAAAAAATATATATAATCTTCAAAGGATTGTAAAAATCTAAGTAAACCTTCTCACAATGTCTCACCTTCAAGTGATTTACTTTTACCATCAAAAATCACGGCTAATCTTCAAGGCAAAAACACCCCCACCAACAACCAACAAATCTTTATGAAAGTTAAGGTACTAATTCTCAAATTATGTCATAGTTGAGCATTTTTTTTTCCACAATGATCTAGCACAATCATCAATCAGATAATACCTCTAAAAGACTTGGGTATCATAGTGCTATCAAAATAAGTAGTAAATGATACAAAAAAATAAGAAAAAAATGAATATGAAAAAACATATCAAATATGATTTTCATATTTCTCTAGATACTTTTCTTTATTTTAAAGATACTGAGTAGATTTTTTTTTTCTTTTAGAATAAATTTAAAATTTTGATAATTAAATCTTTTCACCTCCCAACTCATTTCGAGCTGGCACTTAAGTGAAATATAGACCTACTAGTACTACCTCATCATTATGATATGATCCAATAAGTTTAGAAATAACTGAAGAATAATAATCTCACATAATTAAAGACCTTGAAAAAACTCCACGGAAAATAAGAAACAGTGAGTAACAATCATATATAACATTTAAATCCTTGCATGATCAAGATTCTTTAAAAAAATACTCATGCTCAAAAAAAAATAATCAACACTAAAACTTATTAAAATAGATATTCATATTTTATTTATTAAGCTTCTATTTTGTACTTAAACTTATTACAATAGAAGAATTCTCATAACTAAAAATGAATCTCCAATCTAGTTCACGTTTTTATGTATTCATGTGCTTGAACTCTCACCTTCTTTGAATAACTTTAAATGCAAAGTTTTGGAGTTTTGCAACCGGCAGAGCTTCACAGACCTCCCCTACCTAAGAGCCACCAATCCACAAAATCCTTCATTTAGCTGTTTATCATATATACTAAAAGTTATTATATATTATATTTCTTTCCTTCCAGATAATCAACATAAAACATAAGGGGCAACCCTCTAAGCCTCATTCCATTTTATTTTTCCCACAAAGCATCATGCCATACCAAAAAAAGCTAACTCACATCTAGGCTAACAACCTCCAAATTATGCTCATTGAGAAGCATCTCTAGTAGTCCTTGTGAAGTTGGCATAGCAAAATTTGGCTAAAAAAATGTCACCATTGCTCTCTTTCCACCACAACTAATCATCCACTTCCCTTCTCAATATCCAAGGTTGAAGCTTTTGAAGTAAGCTCTCCACATCATCTATTAACCAAATTTATCCATTGCTAACCAAAATTCATCTTATCCATAACTAGTAATAGAAAATCGCAATTTCTCTAATGTGATTCAAGTACCCTAAATACAAATTCAATTGATAGCTTCATTGGACAAGCTATGAAGATTTGTTAATTCAATTAGAAACAATACTTGTGGGGGGTATTTCAGAGGAAAAGAAAAAACAAAGGAGTTTCACACTCTCACCATTATAATCCAAGTAAATATAAATAATAAAAATTCTTATATAAATTCTTAGAATAATAACAAATACTTTCATTTCTATTAATATTATATTTTTTTTAATTTTTAAATAATTATATTCGAGCAATTTCAATTGGTATAAGAACAACTCAAATAATAATATAAAATTAAAAAAAATCAAAAGAATAAAAATAAAAACAAAATTAGTTCAATAATATTAAAAAGTTTTACAAAACTAAGATTAGTTGAAGTACCCTCATCTATAACTCAATACATCATAAAGGATCATTTAACATTTTGATAATAAATCGATTGGATCACTTTGAATTAGAGTATGAACCAAACATGTGTAATTCACCTCCAAAAATTAGAGGGAATAAACCCATTTAGCACTTACTCTTTCATTTGACCCAATTAATATTAATAATTATTCATCTGGATATTTTCTCATGAAGCTCTCAAGTCTACAAGATCATATCAAGTGTACAAGACTCTTGCTCAACACAGAATCTAGAAAAGATTAATATCTTGATAACTTTACCTCCAAAAATTTACAAGGACTGGATTTGATGAGTTTAAAACCCAAGACCCACCACCCTTGGATGAATGTACTTGTCACAACACCAAGGCAAGACCTCTATAACACCCCATAGTATTCACCGACATGGCATATCCCAATTCGAGAAGTTCTCTCTTGGGGTTCTCCTTGAGATTAAAAAAAAAACAACACAAAACATTCTCATCTCCTAAATTGTACAACATAATTACCAAATTCTCCCTTACCATCCCGTTTATCATAAGCTTCTTCTGAAATTGAGTATTTCTCCACCAGTGAAGTATCTTCTAGCCAACCATCAGAAGTCACCGAATAGGGATCATGATCAATTACATGCAGTCCATACCTGTTTGTCCCATTAAAACTTCAAGAACATGGCCGACCTAAATGAATAACCACAAGAAATTAAAAAAAATAAAGCTGACCCATCTTGAGGAGAAAAAAACCAAGAGGTCTCCAATCATCTGTTAAATCAGAAAGTTTATTTCCTGCATTATCGCAAAGTACGAGGCTCATCGAACTGGCTGTGGTGCCACATTTTCTCCATAATTTGTCTTTTATAGACTCAACAGTGATCTGTTGACCAAGAAAAAGCGAAGGAGAACAAGTATGAGCTCAAGATTGGCAGATGAGCCATTTGGGAAAGTACGCCAGACCTGGAGTGAGAAAGAAATGTCGCATGCAAAGTTCTTCAAGTTGCAATGGGTAATGTGAAGCAACACAGACTGACCAGCCTGAGCATAGTTCACCAAAAAAAAAAGTTTTGAAAAATTATTCCAAGAATAAAATGAGCAATCAAACTCTAAAAAATGATTGAGAATTTATAAAAATAGCAGAGCATTTTTTATGTATTTAAGTTAAGATTGTTAGTAGTTTTTATGTATTATAAGAACTGTGAAAATATAATCATGTGTTTCTGTTTTATTTGATGCACTGGTGTGCATATCATTTGTACATCGCTAAGACACTAATTCTTAAACCAAAAGTTTTAAAGCCTAGTGATAGCTATCATGTAGGGGCATTGTGCTGCCAAAGATAGGATCCAAATGTTAGTAACCCACTGAATGAAAGATATGAGTTCTCTCAGGAGAGGGGGGAGAGAGAGAGCAGGAGAGGGAGAGAGAGGGAGGGAGGGAGGGGGAGGGGAAGAGAGAGATCAAGAGATAGAGAGAGAGTGTGTGTGTGTGTGTGTGTGAGAGAAAGAGAGAGGAAAAGAAAGAGAGAAAAAGAGATGAAATGATTAAAAGACTCGATAATTCAAACCTAAATAAATAAAGTAAACAAATATGATAATGGTCTTTCGAATGCACTATAGAAAGAACTGAGAATATGTTCATCTCAGCACTCATTGTCTCAGTACTATTTTATTCTCATTCTGATACTAATATATTTTAGTTTCTTATTTTCACTTGATAATTACAGGATTTCAAATATTCTTTTTGAGTCAGATAATCATCAAAGATGATGATGAAAGATTTTAGGAGACCAACAAGAAATTGCTTGATCTTCATACAAATTCTCATTATTTTTTTTTAGTTGTCAATTTTTTCATCATTCACTAGCAACATTAAAACTTATAAAATTAATCATGAAAGTAATTATTTATTTAAATAATAATAAGATATGTTACTTAGAAAAATATATATAAACCTCCCTATATGACATTTCACATTGAAAAATAAGGTCTCATGTGAGTTTATTCATGTAAAAGTTCAAGATCTCATAAGATTAATATTATTACTGATTTTTAATATTTTATTACTTTTACTAATGATTCATAAACAAGAACGACTACATTTTCATTTAAAAATATCATTTTATATTTATCTAGTTTCATAAAACAATAAAAATTTAATATGAGAGAGATGTTATGATCTTAAAGAACAATAATATTCATGAGTATATCTTATATCAATTTAATTATGTGCAATTATACAAATAGTAAAATACTAGATCTCATTAAAATTTTAAAGTTAAATATGTTTATACGAGAATAATATTATGAAGACTAATTACCTAAAAAATCTTTATATTGCATGCATATGTTAAAAATTATATATTGATGCAATGGAAAATATATTTATTTAATAGTAATATATCTCAGATTCATTACTCATCGAACATGTAATCTCTTACTTTTAAGAATAACAATACCAAAATATTAATATCTTTCAAACTCCATGATAAAGCAAAAGTCATGTGCATAAGATGGTTAAGAGTTAAGACCACCATCTTATATCAATTTAATTCTTACAACCAGGAGCACGAGATTATTCATCTAACTTACTATGCAAATGTATCATCCAAATAAGATTGTTAAAAAAATAAATATATTAGCACACATTGATTATATATTAAATATTTTCAAGTAATATGGCTTAATTATAAATTATTCAAGTATCTTTGTTTATCTTTTTAAGTTGAGTACCACAATTTATACATTTAAGAGGGTACTCATTTTGTTCAAGACTTCTCTCTAGAATGAAATAATAAAATGTGAGAGATAAGATGTACTTTCAATAGTATTCTAGTACTCACAATAAATACAATCCTAGTACTCTTTTTTTCATGACAAAAAGTAATTACAAGCTTCAATTTATTTTATTTATAATAAATTTATTCATTAAGAATTGATCTCCCAAGAACAATTCATTAGTTGTGGGAGCACTTTCCTTTTCACATCCTACTAGAGTACCCATAAGTACATTAGTATCACATGTCTCCTTTCTCTACCATTTCTTAAGTTGCCTCCTTCCTCTTCCTTTCTAAAGTTGTTAGATAGATCTCAACATCAAGACTCATCCACACATATTTTAAATTATTAAGAATAAAAAAATGTGATTGCAAAAGACCCATCTAATCTCTAACTCCTCAAAGCCTAGTGACAAAACTCCAAGATAAGAGACATTTTCATCCCCAAATTCCACGGAGATAAGTATGAGTGAGGATGAAAATTTTATTTACATTAACACACCTTCAATTATAAGCCTAACTAATAGTGGTCCTCCATCTAATTTGAGACTTTAATAAGTGTTATTCAATTGCCCTTAAAAAAAAATCAATGTTGAACAATTCACCATCTAGCCTAGCACATAATATACTACTAAACTAATTCATATGTTCCTTTTCATTTTTATTTTATCAAAATAATTTGGCTAATGCCCTTTATAAGATATTATCTCATTAAAAATTATAACAAGAAATATATAAAAATCAATAAATATATTTTAATCCAACAAGGCTCACATAGTTATTCATCATCACTTTAGAAAACAAGTGATTAATTACGAGAAATGGTACACAACAAAAAGTAAACATGATGAAATAGCATGTTGGCTTTAAACTTTCTTGGTAACTCAAAACACACATAAACAGGCACAAAGCAAGATGAAAGAAGTCACGGGTTGATTTAAGTCTGAAGAAAATACTTCATTTAAAATCCTTGTAGCTAAGGTAGAAATAACAATAGAAAAAATCTTAGAAGAAGATAAAATGAAAGAGACAATCTCCATAGTCAATACACAAAAAATTATGATAAAAAATTTTAAAGAAAAAATTGAAACACCAAAAGTAAGCTACAAAGTTTTGATAGTTAAATTAAATAAATGAATGAATTGAGTGCTCATGTATATGAAAATTCAATTTTTTTTGTGAAGTCAAAGCCAACCGTATGAATAAAGAAATAAATTAATTATTCCTCTATCATCTACAAATGATACTAAAATTATCCTAATACATATATTAGAATTATTAGGAAATTTCCAACATAGCATGAGTCATAGATATGAGAAAAATTAAGTACATATAACAAGAAAAAAAACAACAATAAATATAATATCTTTACAAAGACTGATCCAATTTTATAAATTAATTAAATTTTAGTAGGGACTTGATGTTGAAAAGATGCTCATAAACATATTCAACTCAATATATTTTTATTTAATTAACAAACAAATTAGTTTTGCATATTTGTAAGATAATCTTGGTTATAAGATTTTATATAGCAATCAGTTGAGTTTAATAAACAGATGGGTGGCATTTTTATTTGTTCGCTAAGAAAAGTCATGTGTGAATGTGATCAAAAAGTAATTTGCAAAAAAAATAATTTTTTACATTTTTCATAGTTGCCACTTATTGTTAAATTACTAGAAATATTTTATATATCCTTATTATTATTGACAAAAATGGAAAAAAAAAACAAATATTATTTTTATGTTTTTAAGATATCATTATTATTCTTGACAATCAGATGTTCATTACTTATCTTACAAACCTTATCTATAATTAGTTTTAAATAAAAAAATCTTAATAGATTTGAATATTTTATTAAATTTAAAACATCATTCTCATGTGAAATGATGGTCTTGTTTCAATAAAAGTGCATATTAGATATTCTTATATAATTAAAATAATAATTATGCTCCAGCAAGACCCCTCCTAATATAAAGATGTTTTTTCTTCAAGTATAATCATTAATAATGACTATATCACATATAAGCATATCAAAAATAATTATATAATTATTATTAATATAATATTAAGAATAATTTTAGAATATTATGTTATTTTTCATATTCTACCTGAATAATTCACATAAATACAACTTAGTAAAAGCAATGATATGTGAAATATGAATTATATCTCTTAAGATTTTTAGATAATACAAAAATATATTACTCATTGAGCATTATGATTTCTATTGAAATTTCACTTGTTTGAAAAGATGATCACTAAAAATTTTATATTTTTCTAAAAGATACTTATACTTTCTTTCAAAGTAAATATTAAGCAACTATTTTCAAATTTATTATATAGGTAGGGTATAGAGAATTGATAACCTCTCAATAGTTTTTTAAGTATCAACTTAAATCTTTTCCTCTAGAGTTTAGTATCCCAAAAATTTATACATATGCTTTACAAAATGCATTATTATACTGTGTAATATTAATGTTTCATTTATGGAACTTATATTTTGTATTTCCCCATATTTTAGTGTAGCATTTCCCATGAAAAAAACATGCTCATATTTAATTTATGAATTATATATATATTCTTATTTACATAATTATAAAAACTGACAAATATATGTTAAAGCTTATAAATTATTGTAGCATGAGAAAAAGTACAAAACTACTTCAAACACACCAAGTTTAAATTTCATTCTATACTATTGCCCAAAATGATAGTTTAGAAAATGTAAGGAGTCAAATCATTAATTGAGCCTTACATGTCATTTGGTAAGCAAATTGATTTATTCAGATCCATATTTTAGTCAAGCGCATTGTATGCACCATCAAGCTGTTCTAACACTAAGTTTTTTATTAATTTACCCTACATTGTAAAGTGGAATATATAAATCATGTATTTCTGATCTATTGTATCAAATATTTTATTTTTATTAATCGATGATTGTTACCTTCTTATTCTCTATATTCCTCTATTTTTTATCTATGTGCTTTGTGAAACCTTGAAATACAAGAATTTTCACTTAAATACTTCAATATCTAGTATCAGAAGATTGGATTTGGTTTGTAATTTATGTTTTTTTCAAAAAACTCTTCTTTTTTTAAAGAGAAACAAAAAGTTTTTTGAAAAAAATTCAAACACAGATCAAAATCAACCCTCGTCACATAAAAAAGAAGAGTTTTTTGAACACTTATTTTAGGTATATTTGTATTTTAAAGATTCACAAAGCGAACTAACAGAAGAAGAAGATATTCCACTTCATTGAAGTATTTTATTGATAATAATAAAGAAAAACGATGATAATAGCAGCCAATTATTAATACAATTAAAAATTTGATACAGTAAATTAGAGATACATAGTTTATATATTCTACTAAATAATGTATGATAAATCAATAAAAAAGTATAGTGTCAAATGATTCGATGGTGCATACAATGCACTTAACTTAAATATGTTCACTCTACAATATATTAACTCAAGAGGTGTGGTTGCTCTCTAGGCAACTTTATTTGAAAAGAATTTTGGACTATTTGCCTAAAGCATACTTCTCAAAAAAACTAATAAATAATTTGACTTTTAGCCTTAGCACAGTCACTTTTGTTTGTGATAAATTTGCTTTAAGCAAATAGTGTAAATAATTCTTTGTAAAAAAAAATTACCTAGAGAGCAACTATATTTCTTGAGTCAATACATATAAACATATGGTATCCTATGTCTGTCCGATTATTAACAAACAATAATTATTTTAATATTTGATGATTATACTTGGATGATAGATATGTACATATTTCTTACGGCATAATCAGATATCCTTAATCTATTTGAAAAGTACTTATACAAGACTAAAAGATAGTTACAAATAATTGTTAAAATCCTAAAAACTAATAAAAAATTAAATTCTTTTCTTAAAAGTTCAATGACTTCTATGAAATAAAGAAAATTTAACAATAATAAAATAACCAAGTATATTTGAGCAAAAGATATAAATTCATCAATTTATCTGGTAAATAGGTACCCAACCTCTACACTACATAATTTTACTCCATTACAAACTTAGAGTTAGAGAAAATCAAGTGCACCTCACTTTAGGGTATTTGAAAATATTTACTCTCCAATCTTAAAATAGAAAATAATCAAGTTAGACTCTAAGAGCCTAAAGTGTATTATGATTAGATACAGTCTATATTCCAAATAATACAAATTGTATTCATCAAAAACTAAAATATAACTAATGAGTACAGATAAATTATTTGATGAAAGAAAATATATAGACTACAAGCAAATTGCAAATAAATTAAACTCTTACACAGAAGAACCTCGACAAAAAATATCAGTGAAAAACACTAATAATGCTAATTAGCAAAGATATATATCAACCTCTTATAAATCTAAAATAGAATCTAATAGTAATATAAATAAAATGAATATATATGTACTGTCAAATATAAAACATAGATAATATATATTAAAGATGTAAATTATCTTCAATTGAGATACTCTAACTTTAAAATAACAGTTAATCATTAAGTATAAGTTCAAGCCATGAGGACAAATAAATATCATAGATCATAACATTTGAACCTTAGTAGACATATCCCAAAATAAATATATAGAGATTAAATGATTAATAAAAATTAAAAACCTAAAAAATAGTAATGCACCCATATATAAGATCAAATTGGTAGTCAAAAACTATTCCAAAAAGGCTAGATCTGACAACTCTAGAACATTTGCTCTAGTAATCAAATTGGAGACTGTATGACTTTTAATAATCTTAGCATGATAAAAGAGATGACCTATATTCTAGCTAGACAATAAATCTACCTTTCTAGATTGCACTCTAAAGGAAGGAATATTACAGACCAACCCCCTATTTTTTAAAAAAGATAGCTCATATTTGTTGAACCAATTATTCAACATAAGCATGAAAGAACCCATATTATATAAAAAGAAAATTGATAACTCTAGAATAATAATTATCTTAATTTATATAGATAATATTATATTTACAAGTAATAAATATGAATTAAATTTATATAAGAAAAGTATTGATGAAAAGTATGAGATATCAGATACGAGGTCTCCATTATTTCTTGGGATTAGAAATATTTTAAGACCCTACTAAAATGACAACAAACTAATCTAAGTACATACTATCCATTTTAAAGAAGTATGGACTAAAATTATAAATCAGTCTTCACTCCCCTTATAACAAATCAAAAGCTGATACTACCCAAGATAGACTAATTAATGAGAACCCTTATAAGAGTCTCTTAAGAAACTTATTGTATACTTCATTTCACAATTAAATAATCTATGCAATAAACTTATTTAGATTATACATTCACCAAATCATTTACATTTTGATATTGCAAAAAAGATATTAAGATTTCTCAAAGATAGTATGAATCTTTAGACTAAAATATTTTAGAATTGAACACACAAAAATAATAGTATATTATGATAATTATTAGGGAGAGTATAACATTTTATTGATGTGCATCTCTTAGACACATCAATAAATTGTGTCTAAGGATGCCAGCTTCTAATTGCTCAAATAGAATGTATCTGATATAATGGTAACCTTCTATATATTATGATTGAGAAAATTATTAATAAACTTGAATGAAATAATAAATGAACTTACTATTATTCTATGTGACATTTAATTCATCATTGTTATAGCAAATGATATTATATTCACAATCAAACTAAACATATAAGACTTAAGAATTATTTTATTAAATATGCTATTATGAATAATAAAGTTATTTTATGATTATACACGTCTAAAGAATAAGTAGTATGTATATTTACAAAGTCATTACCCTATAAAAAACACATTTTTTTAGAATGATGGGAGTCACATTTATTTCATCAAATGAGGGAGAATATGGATCAAAATGATTGTTTGGAAAATGAAAGAACTCAATTCATTAATCAAGCCTTACGTGTCACTTGGTAACCAAGCTGCTTTATTCATACCCTATTTAAATTAAGAGCATTGTATGCACAGTCGAACCATTCTAACACTGTGATTTTTTATTTATTTATCATACATTATAAAGTAGAATATATAAATCATGTATCTCTAAATTAATGTCAGATATTTCATTTTTATTTAATTATTGGCCAATGTCTTCTTTTCTCTTAAATGTTCATCATCTTCTTCCCTATATTTTTATATTCTTCATCTTTGTACTTTATGAATCCTTGAAATATAAGGATTCACATTCTCATATACTACATCAACATATAGGGAAAACAATATATACAAAAATATACTACATGTTTCACACTCATAAAAAAAGCTTCGAGTGAAAACAATGACACTTGAACATTAATATTATGTTTTAATGGAAGCATTTTCGAGAATTAGAAATAAAATTTCTTGAACTAGGTTCTATGAGTTCATCTTAATATGCTCAACTTCGAAATTTTGCAAACAAGGAATACACGGTCAATCGTTCCTTCTAGAGACGCACAATAACCTTCATATCAACTAATTCTTAATAACATAGTTACCAAATTCTCCATTTCCATCAAGCATTCAAAGTTCTTCCGAAATTAAGTATTTATCCACGAGTGAGGTATATTGCAGCCGAAAATCAGAAGTAACCGAATAGCGATCGTGACCAATTACAAGCAACTGACACCTGCTCGTGCAAAAAAAAAATTTGTTAAGCCTGGTAA
>JAREIK010005066.1:0-17339 GCA_029783825.1 Sapria himalayana
TATATAAAAATAATTACAAAATAATTGAGTTGAGACAAATTATATATATATCTATATATTATTTTACATAACATAAATAATTTTTAAAATTTTTTGAAATGTGAATACTATGTATAATTTATTAAACTTACTATTATATATCATATAAATTCATATAACCAATTTTAATGTTAGATATTAATATAATGATCAAAATTAAATTATAAACTATTATTAATAATATAATAATAATTAAAATATATTTACATAACACAATGATTCAAAATTAATCAAATATATTAGTAAATAATAATTTTAGATAAAATATATTACTATATAAAAATGATTCATAAGAAAGCAAAATATATTACAATATAATAATTTGTTGTGTTTGAAATTTTCTTTTCTTTTAAAATATATTTTTTATTTTAATTAAAAATAATTTATATAAGTATATTTGTCTAACTCATAATTTATTTTATAATTAATATATCTATAAAATAAACAAAATAATAATTAAAATGAATATTTAAAATTATAATGAAAAAATAATATTGAGATTTATTATTTATTATTTAGGGTTACCGGTTTAAAAGGATTATTATTTATTATTTAGGGTTACTGGTTTAAAAGGATTATTATTTATTATTTAGGGTTTTAAAGATTTAGGAGTTATTGATTTAAGTGTTTTGACATTTAGTGGGGTATAGGTTTTATTTAAACAATAAAATATCAAAAAAAAATATTTTTTTTTATTTTTTCACATTTTGAACGGTTATAACCTTTGAAAATATTATAATTTTAAAATTTTTGTCAAAAGCGAATTCGATATTTAGTTATAATAATCATTATATTTAAATATCATATAAATTCAATATAAATAATTTTATTGATAAATATTTTAATAATGATCAAAAAATAAATTAATAATCTATTATTAATAAGATATATATCAATTAAAATATAATTACAAAACCAATAATGATTCAGAAGCAAAGAAAATTATATTATTATAAAATAATTTTTTGTTTTTATTTTTTTTTCTTTTAATAAGTTTATCTATATTTTTATGATGAATAATAATTTATATAAATTATATTTGTAATACTCATAATTTATTTTGTAATTAATATTTATATATAAAAAACAAATAAATAATTAAAATGAATATTTAAAATTATAATAAAAAAAATGAGATTTATTATTTATTATTTATTATTTAGGGATACAGGTTTAATTTAAATTAGATCCGTCTCACTAATAATTTATTAAGTAGTATATAACTTTTAAAAGGTTTATGTATTTAGGGGTTTCGTGATTTATGAGCTTACTAATATAAGTAAGTAAGCATTTAATGATCTGTAGTTTTTATTTAAAAAATGAAATATAAAAAAATTAATTTTTATTATTTTTTCTCATTTTTTAAGGTTATAACCTTTGAAAATAAAATAATTTTTTAATTTTTTCAAAAGTGAATACAATATTTAGTTTTAATAATCATTATATTTATATATCATATAAATTCAATATAACCAATTTTATTTATAAATATTATAATAATGATCAAAAAATAAATAAATAATCTATTATTAATAAGATATATATCAATTAAAATATAATTACAAAACCTAAAATAATTCATAAGCAAAGCAAAATATATTACAATATAATAATTTTTTTTTTGAATTTTTTTTTATTTTAAAAAGTTTAGCTATATTTTTTGATTAAAAATAATTTATATAAATTATATTAGTGTAACTCATAATTTATTTTGTAATTAATATTTATATAAAAATAAACAAATAAATAATTAAAATAAATATTCAAAATTATAATGAAAAAAAATGAGATTTATTAATTATTATTTAGGGTATACCAGTTTAATTTTAATTATATCTGTCTCACTAATAATTTATTTTGTAATTTATATTTCTATAAAAATAAACTGATAAATAATTAAAATAAAAATCTTAAATTATGCTGAATAAAAATTAAAATGAGATTTATGATTTATTATTAATGTATACCAGTTTAATGGTTTATGTATTTAGAAGTTTTGTCATTTGAAAATTTAGCGATTTATGTTTTTAGGCATTTAGTGGTTTATAGGGTTTATTTAAACAATAAAATAATAAAAAAATTAGTGAGTATTAATCATTTAAATTATTTAAATTAGTGAGTATTAATTCTTTTATAAGCGTATATATTTTTTTTGATTAAAAATAAATTATTTAACTTATATTTGTATTACTCATAATTTATTTTGTAATAAATATTTCTATAAAAATAAACTAATAAATAATTAAATGAATATTTAAAATTATAATAAATAGAAATAAAAATTAGATTTATTAATTATTATGTATTATATAGTGGTTAAATGGTTTATGTATTTAGGTATTACGGGGTATAGGAGTAAACTGATTTAATTGTGTATGCATTTCGTGGTTTATAGATTTTATTTAAAAATAAATAACAAAAAATTTATTTTTATTATTTTTTGATATTTTCAAAGGTTATAACCTTAGAAAATATAATAATTTTTAAATTTTTTCAAAAGCGAATTCAATTATAAGTTATAAAAATTATTATATTTATATATCATATAAATTCAATATAAACAATTTTAGTGATAAATATTCTAATAATGATCAAAAAATAAATTTATAATCTATTATTAATAAGATGGATATCAATTATAATATAATTACAAAACCTAAAATGATTTAGAAGCAAAGCAAAATATATTACAATATAATAATTTATTGTTTTGAATTTTTTTTTTCTTTTAAAAAGTTTATCTATATTATTTTGATGAAAAATAATTTATATAAATTATATTTGTGTAGCTCATAATTTATTTTGTAATTAATATTTATATAAAAATAAACAAATAAATAATTAAATTTGAATATTTAAAATTAAAATGAAAAAAAAATGTGATTTATTTTTTATTATTTAGGATATACCGGTTTAATTTAAATTAAATCTGTCTCACTGGGCTTATCAAAGGTAATTTGACTCATGTACCCTAACAGGCTAAACCAAAGTTGTACCCCTATGTGTTGAAATAGCTAGTTGTTGAAGATGCTATTTATATTGATTATTGTAATTTCTCATAAAATATCTTTCATGCACACACTCAATGTAATTTTTTTAAAACATAGTTCACCTCTAAAAAAATAACCACCTTGTAGCCTATTAGAACAAATTAGCCCCAGGGCAGTTTGAGCATGGCAAGAGTATGGGCTCTCTTTCAATCAAGAATCAAAAATTTATTTATTGACATGTCTAAGCCTTTTTTTTATATCCTCATGGATAT
The DNA here is from genome assembly GCA_029783825.1 of Sapria himalayana. Taxonomy (NCBI): domain Eukaryota; kingdom Viridiplantae; phylum Streptophyta; class Magnoliopsida; order Malpighiales; family Rafflesiaceae; genus Sapria; species Sapria himalayana. The sequence goes on from JAREIK010005066.1 coordinate 3,302, forward strand.
GAAAAGTATCATTTCGTTCTTTTTATATTAAATGAGTTATGTATACAAGCTCAAAATACCCAAAAAGGTGTAAATGAATCATATTCAAATGTATAAAAGGTTTTAATCATTGCTCAAAAAATTAGTCTTGTATATTGACACTTGAGGTCACAAATCAAAGTAAAAAGCCAGTGTTATTTCCAATCCCAAGAATTTTAGCCATAGAAATTTATAAAGAGTAGTACTCGAGCTTTAACTATTTCTAGGGTCATGACTTTTACTCTTGAGGAATGTCCAAAGTTACAATCATTCCTACTGCAATGACTTTGCATTATATAGATAAAATGCACATGCTATGGTCATATCCAATACTGTGACCCAGTATTATAATGATTAAATATGTAGTTATGATCATTATTAGTGCCATAACAATATGTTCAACAGAGAGACACAAGTCATGGCATATTCTCATCATTATGATTTTGTGTTCTGGAGACAAAATATACAATCATGACCATTGCTAATGCTAACAATAAACTAAAGCAAGGAAAAGTCTGAATCCATAACTCACCCCTTGAGTCATGACTTTGCGTTACATATACAAAAAGATAAATCTATGACATTCTAAAAGTCATGAATTTCAATTTAAATTTAACACTTACTCATTTGATTATAAAAGTGCAAAATATGAGATTTAGGATTTAGGGTTTATGGATTATGGTTATCATTTATGGTTTAAGGTTTAGGATTTAAAGTTTAGGGTTTATGGTTTTTTTTGTTTTTTTTTGGAAAAACACACTTTATTTATCATTTAGGCACACAACATACAAGAGACTAAAAAGCTGACTAATTTAGGCCAGCCCACCAAATCCTATGCACCTTAATGATTCTATGCATAAAATACATAGAAAAATATAATGCCTAATAATTCCAAGCGTACGAATACAACTAAAATCACCTAGCATTTCCGGACTTCAGAGTTGGCATTGAGTCATTATGCGCATTGTGTCCTTTCCATTCATATTTTTCCAAGCCTTTTGGAGGAACTTGAATCATGCACCATATTAAAACTATGCAAATATAAGATTGTACATGTGTGTGACATGCAGCATCAAGCATTTGCCTATGTCATTGCTATGCAATGGAATACGTGTAAAACTGAATACCCATAAATCCAAAAGTCCATATCTACGGAACATTGTCGATTCATTCTCACCTCTGAATTCCACATTCTTTTGCTCCAATGATCCTCAAAAGTGTATCTCCTGGTTTACAATGCTTCCTCCTCGAGCTCCAAGAAGTGGCTGTATGTTGCACCGAAAAAATATCAAAAAAAAATGTATGCATTGGTGTGCATGTGTGATGAGGTCCATCTCATAGTCTAATTTTCTACGCGTACAACCAAGCTAGAATACAAGTAAAATTACAAAATGCTATAAAGATGGGTCTTCTGGTCCCTGAAGTGTAGCATCGCCTAATGTGTATTTAAAAAAGCATTAGTGGGCCCCACTTAGAGATACTGTTGGGTCCAGTTGCCCTCATTGCATGCAACATAGAGAACAGACAAGATTGTGTGTGTGAGTATGTCATGAACCATCTCTACAAGCTCATGGTGCATACAAAGTCCAAAATACAAATAAGACTACAAACATAAACTACAAGTTTGACTCTTTCGCTCCCGTGTGGATGGTCTGGACTCCTTTGCTTACTGGCCCTGCTTGGTGTTGCTTCGGATTTTGCCGGCTCTCCAATTAATCATGGATTATTCACTACTCCTATTGGGCGACGGTTGTGTGGCCCTCTATGCTGCCTGATACGGCTTGAGGGACCCACTCCTAGCTACTCCTTTGTTTACTCCCGACTACTTTGCTTTGTCTCGTCAGTTGTCTGAATATTATCATCCAGGCTTGCTAGTTGGGCCCTCTACAAGCTGGTGGCCCATACTTCTGGCTGCTTCCAGGACTGGCCTGCCCCTCTAAATGCTACACCAAAATGAACAATAATATGTGCACGTGTGTACTGTGGTCCGTCGCTATGTGTGTGTGGTGCAGTAGTATCAGGGGTTAGGAGTTTAGTAATTTAAGTATTTAGGTATTTTGTGGTTTATAGGTTTTATTTAAATAATTAAATAACAAAAAAATGATTTTTATGATTTTTTCTCATTTTCAAGGTTATAACCATTGAAAATATTATAATTTTTAATTTTTTTTCAAATGTTAATACAATATTTAATTATAATAATCATAAAAATTAAATATCAAGTAAATTTAATAAAAATAATTTTATTGATCAATATTATAATATCGATCATAAGATAGATTAATAAACTATTTTTAATAAGATAGATATTAATTAAAATATATTGCAAAACCTAAAACGATTCAAAATCAAAGTAAAATATATTACTAAATAATGATTTTTTATTTTTAAATTTTTGATTCTTTTTATAATCTTATAATTTTTTTTGATGAAGATAAATTATTTAAATTATATTTCTCTCATTGATAATATTATTTTGAAAATAATATTTCTATAAAAATAAACTAATAAATAAATAAAATGAATATTAAAATTATAATGAATACAAATAAAAATGAGATATATGAATAATTATTTAGGGTATAACTGTTTTATGGTTTAAGTATTTAGGAGTTTAGGAATTTTGTGATTTAAGTGTTTAGGCATTTAGTAGTTTATATCTTTTATTTAAATAATGAAATAATAAAAAAATTATTTTTCAAATTATTTATCAATTTTGATGGTTATAACCTTAATAAATATAATAATTTTAATTTTTTTTTAAATGTGAATGCAATATTTAGTTATAATAAACTTAATAATTATATATCATTTAAATTAAAAATAAACAATTTATTGATAGATATTAATAAACTAAATATAAATATAAATATAATAATGATCAAAAAATAAATTAATAAACTATTATTTATTGATAGATATTTATATATTATTTATATATACTTAAACCCTTAAAGATGGTTTAAATGTTTAAGTATTTAAGGGTTTAGGGATTTAGGAGTTTAATGCTTTAAGCGTTAGGCATTTAGTAGTTTATAGGTTTTATATAAACAATAAAATAACAAAAAATTTATTTTTGTGATTTTATCTCATTTTCAAAGATGATAACCTTTAAAATTATCATAATTTTTAAATTGTTTTCAAATGTAAATATAATATTTAGTGATAATAATCTTAATAATTATATATCATGTAAATTCAATATAAACAATTTATTGATAAATATTCTAATAATGATTAAATAATAGATTAATAATCTATTATTAATAAGATAGATATCAATTAAAATATAATTACAAAACCTAAAATGATTCAGAAGAAAAGAAAAATATATTACTATATAATAATTTTTTATTTTGAAATTTTTTTTTCTTTTAAAAATTTAATGTATATTTTTTTGATTAAAAATAATTTATATAAATTATATTTGTCTAACTCATAATTTATTCTATAATTAATATATTTATAATAATAAACAAATAAATAATTAAAATGAATATTTAAAATTATAATGAAAAAAAATGAGATTTATTATTTATAATTTATGGATACTAGTTTAATTTAAAGTAGATATTTCTCACTAATAATATTTTTTGTAATTAATATTTCTAAAAAAATAAACTGATAAATATATAAAATTAAAATTTAAAATTATACTAAAAAAATTTAAATTGAGATTTATGATTTATTATTACTGTATACCAATTTAATGGATTAAGTATTTAGAGGTTTTTTCATTTAGGATTTTAGTGATTTATGATTTTAGGCTTTTAGTGGTTTATATGTTTTATTTAAAAAAATAAAATATCAAAAGAAATTTTTATAATCTTTTCTCATTTTCAAAGGTTATACCTTTGAAAATATAATAATATTTAAAATTTTTTGAAATGTGAATACAATACTTAGTTATAATAATATTAATAATTATATATCATATAAATTCAATATAAACAATTTTATTGATATATATTATAATAATGATCAAAATTAAATTTATAAACTATTGATATTAAGATAGATATTAATTAAAAAATAATTACTAACCCAAATTGATTCAAAATTATAGTAAAATATATTTATGGATAACAATTTTTAATTTTTAAATTTTTACTTCTTTTATAAGCATATATTTTTTTTAAATTATATTTGTCGCACTCATAATTTATTTTGTAATAAATATTTTTATAAAAATAAATAAATAAATAATTAAAATGAATATTTAAAATTATAATAAATTGAATTAAAAAGTAGATTTATTAATTACTAAGTAGTATATAGATATTTAATGGTTTGTGTATTTTGGCATTACGGGGTTTAAAAGTTTACTGATTTAAGTGTGTATGCATCTAGTGGTTTATAGGTGTTATTTAAAAAAAATATCAAAAAATTATTTTTTATTATTTTTTGATATTTTCAAAGGTTATAACCATTGAAAATATAATAATTTTTAAATTTTTTTCAAATGTGAATAAAATATTTAGTTATACTAATCATTATATTTATATATCATATAAATTCAAAATAAATATTTTTATTGATAAATATTCTAATAATTATCAAAGAATAAATTAATAATCTATTATTATTAAGAGAGATAATCAATTTAAATATAATTATAGAACCTAAAATGATTCAGAAACAGAGCAAAATAAATTACTATATAATAATTTTTTGTTTTGAATTTTTTTTTTTAAAGTTTATCTATATTTTTTGATGAAAAATAATTATATAAATTATATTTGTCTAACCCAATTTATTCTGTAATTAATAATTATATAAAAATAAACAAATAAATAATTAAAATGAATATTTTAAATAATAATGAAAAAAATAATATTGAGATTTATTATTTATTATTTAGGGTATATCGGTTTAAAATGAAAATCTATTTACGATTTTCGAGATTTAGGAGTTATTGATTTAAGTATTTAGGCATTTAGTGGTTTACAGGATTTATTTAAACAATGAAATAACAAAAAAATTATTCTTTTTATTTTTTCACATTTTCAAAGGTTATAATATTTGAAAATATAATAATTTTAAAATTTTTTAAAAATGTGAATAAAATTTTTAGTAATAATAATCATTATAATTATATATAATATAAACTAATTATAAAAATTTTATTATTAGATATGATATCAATTATCAAAAAATAAATTAATAAACTATTATTAATATGATAGATATAAATTAAACTATAATTACAAAACCTAAAATGATTCATAATCAATGTAAAATTTGTTACTAAATAATAATTTTTTGTTTTTAAATTTTTGCTTGTTTTTATAAGATTATATTTTTTTTATTAAAAGTAAATTATTAATATTATATTTGTCTAACTAATTATTTATTTTGTAATTAATATTTATATAAAAAAATAATCTAATAAATATTTAAAATGATTATTTAAAATTATAATGAATACAAATTAAAATAAGATTTAATATTTATTATTGCTGTATATGTAATTTATTTTTTGATAATCTGTTTGTATAACCAAATATTTATTCTTTTTTAATATTTTTATGTAAGAGCAGGAAAGGAAATATTTAGAGGCAGGGGATGCAGCAGTAGCACAATAATGGAGGTCTCGCTTATTAGACAGTGGCCCGAAATTGGAGCAGAGCCTGACCCATATCATGATTTGATCCGCTCTGGTTAAATGAACTGAGATAAATTTTAATATAAAATGTTTTGTAATTTTTACTTTTGGGTGGTTGTTTTTGGACCCGTTGAACTGTTCATTGTCACTCTCTCTTCTCTTTGTGCGATTTATTGCGACTATTCTGTGTGCTGCATACTGTTAAACATTTCTGTTGCTTTAATCTGTAATGCATAAGCATTTTCTGGTGGATTTAGCTAGTAGTACTAAGCGACTAGGGAACCAAGTTATTTTATGTGTTTATTTCTCGTTTTTTGATTCTAACATGGATGGTTCCTGAATTGGGATATATATATTGCTTGTTTTCTGTTGTTTCTGTGTTTCTGTATCTCAATCTCACTACCATGAAAGCACAATTGCCCTACAATTATATATGGTATACCAGTTTAATGGATTGATTATTTAAGGGTTTTGTCATTTAAGATTTTAGCAATATATGTTTTTAGGCATTTATTGGTATATAGGTTTTATTTATATAATAAAAATAAATATTTTTTTTTGATTTTTTTTAGATTTTCAAAGGTGATAACCAAAAAAAATTAAATAATTTTTAAAATCTTTTGAAATGTAAATACCATGTATAATTATATTAATCTTCTTAATTATATATCATATAAATTCAATATAAATAATTTTAATGATAGATATTATAATAATGATCAAAAATTAAATTAATAAATTATTATTAATAATATAAATATTAATTAAAATATATTTACATAACACAAAATGATTCAAAATCAAATAAAAATATATTTTTAAATAATAATATTTAATTTTTAAAATTTTCCATCTTTTTATAAGCTTATATTTTTTATGATTAAAAATAACTTATTTAAATAATACTTGTCTCACTTGAAATTTATTTTGAAATTAATTTTTCTAAAAAATTAAAATATAAAAATTAAAATATAAAAATTAAAATGAACATATAAAATTAAAATAAATAGAAATAAAAATGAGATTTATTATTTATTAAGTAATATACAGCTATTATAAGGTTTATGTATTTTGGGGTTGTGAGTTTTATGAGCTACTGATTTAAGTAAGTAAACATTTAGTGGTCTATAGGTTTTATTTAAAAAAGAAATAACAAAAAATTTATTTTTTCTATTCTTTGTCATTTTTTAAGATTATAACCTTTGAAAATAAAATAATTTTTAAATTTTTTTCAAAAGTGAATACAATATTTATTTATAATAATCATAATAATTATATATCATATAGATTCAATATAAACAATTTTATTGATATATATTCTTATAATTATTAAAATTTAAATTATAAATCTATTATGAATAACATTGATATTACTTAAAATATAATATCATAACCTAAAATGATTCAAAAGCAAAGCAAAATATATTACTTAATAATAATTATTTGTTTTTAAATTTTTATTCTTTTTATAAGCTTATCTATTATTTGATGAAAAATAATTTTTATAAATTATATTTTTAACTCATAATTAATTTATAATTAATATATATATATAAATAAAAAACATAAAAATCAAAATGAATTTTTTAAATTATAATGAAAACAAATAAAAAAGAGAATTATTTATTATTATTTAGGGTATACCGGTTTAATGGTATACCCTAAATAAAAATATTAATAAGTTAGATATCAATTAAAATATAATTACAAAACCTAAAATGATTCAGAAACAAAGCAAACTATATTACTATATAATATTTGTTTGTTTTTAATTTTTTTATTCTTTTATTAAGTTTATCTATATTTTTATGTTGAAAATAGTTTATATAAATTATATTTGTATAACTTATAATTTATTTTGTAATTAATATTTATATAAAAAAAACAAATAAATAATTAAAATGAATATTCAAAATTATAATGAAAAAAATAAAAATGAGATTTATTATTTATTATTTAGGATATACATGTTTAAAAAATTTATCTATTTAGGGTTTTCGATATTTAGAAGTTATTGATTTAAGTATTTAGGCATTTAATGGTTTATAGGTTTTATTTAAACAATGAAATAACAAAAAATTTATTTTTGATATAATTAAAAAAACATAAAATGATTCAAAATCAAAGTAAAATTTATTACTAAATAATAGTTTTTTTTAGTTTTTGCATCATTTTATCTGCTTAAATTTTTTTTGTTGAAAAATAGATTATTTAAATAATATTTGTACCACTCATAATTTATTTTATAATTAATATTTTTATAAATTATTTAAATTATATTTAAGGATTACGAGTTTAATGGTTTAAGTATTTAGGGGCTTCAGGGTTTAGGAGTTTAGATATTTATGTATTAAGGCATTTAATGGTTTATAAGTTTTATTTAAACAATGATATGACAAAAAAGTTATTTTTTTTTATTTTACTCATTTTTGAAGGTTATAAACATAGAAAATATAACAATTTTTAATTTTTTTTATGTGAATACTATATTTAGTTATGATAATCTTAATAATTATATATCATTTAAATTCAATATAAACAATTATATTGAAATATATTATATTAATGATAAAAAAATAAATTAATAAACTATTATTAATAAGATAGATATTATTTTAAATATATTTGCAAAACATAAATTTATTCAAAATCAAAGTACAATATATCACAAAATAATACTTTCTTTGATGTTTGGCTTCATTTTATAAGTTTATATTTTTTGTTATTAAATGTAAATTATTTAAATTATATTTGTCTTCCTCATAATTTATTTTTAATATATAATTCTATAAAAAATAAACTAATAAATAATTAAAATGAGTATTTAAAATAATAATGAATACAGATAAAATAAAGATTTATTATTTATTATTCAGGATATACCAGTTTAATTGTTTAAGTATTTAGGTGTTTTGGGTTTTAGTGATTTATAGTTTTTATTTAAAGAATGAAAAAATAAAAAATTACATTTTTTGATTTTTTTTTAATTTTTGAAGGTTATAACCTTTGAAAATATAATAATTTTTAATTTTTTTAAAATGTGAATATAATATTTAGTTATAATAATATTGATAAATATATATAATGTTAAATCAATTTAAATAATTTTATTAATAGATATTATAATAATGATCAATATATAAATTATTAAACTATTATTAATTAGAATGATATAAATTAAAATATAATTGCGAAATCTAAAATTATTCAAAATTAAATTAAAATAATTTACTAAATAATAATATTTTGTTTTAAAAATTTTGCTGTTTTTATAATCTTATATTTTTTTGATGAAGAATAAATTTTTTAAATTATATCCGTCTCACTAATAATTTATTTTTTAATTAATATTTCAATAAAAATAAACTGATAAATAATTAAAATGAATATTTAAAATTATAATGAATACTAATAAAAATGAGATTTATTATTTATTATTTAGAGTATACTAATTTAAAGCCTTGTGTATTTATGGGCTTCGGGGTTTAGGAGTTTAGTCATTAAGAATTTAGGTATTTTGTGGTTTATAGATTTAATTTAAAAAATCTAATAACAAAAAATTTATTTTTTTATTTTTTCTTATTTTCCAAGGTTATAACCTTTGAAAACTTAATAATTATTAAATTTTTTTAAAATTGAAAATATAATTTTGTTAAAATAATCTAAAAATTATATATTATGTAAATTCAATATAAATAATTTTTTTATAGATATTATGATGACGATAATAAAATAAATTAATAAACTATTATTAATAAGATAGATTTTATATAATATTTATTTGCAAAACCTAAAATGATACAAAATTAAAGAAAAATATATTAATGAGATAGATATTAAATAAAACTATTATTAATAAGATAAAATATACAAGTTTAAAAGATTATATATTTAGGAGTTTTGGGATTTAAGAATTTAGTTATTTAAGTGTTTAGGCATTTAGTAGTTTATCAGTTTTATTTAAAAAATAAAATAACAAACAAAAATTTTTTGTTATTTGTTCTCATTTTTGAAGGATATAACATTTGAAACTATAACAATTTTTAAATTTTTTTTAAATGTGAATACTATATTTAGTAATGATAATCTAAATAATTATATATCTTGTAAATTTAATATAAACAATTATATTGATATATTTTATAATAATGATCATACAAAAGATTAATAAGCAATTATTAATAAGATTAATATTGTTTAAAATATATTTACAAAACCTAAAATGATTCAAAATCAAAGTGAAATATTTTACTAAATATTAATTTTAAATTTTTAAATTTTTTTATCAATTTATAAGCTTATATATTTTTTGATGAAAAATAAATTATTTAAATTATAGTTACTTCACTATTAATTTATTTTTTAATTTATATTTCTATAAAAATAAACTAATAAATAATTAAAATGTATATATAAAATTATAATGAATAGTAATAAAAATGAAATTTATGATTTATTATTTAGGGTATACCTATTTAATGGTTTACGTTTATTGGGGTTTTGGGGTTAAAGAGTTTATTGATTTATATGTTTACACATTTAGGTTTTATTTATTAATTTATAGGTTTTTATTAATCAATGAAATAATAAAAAATCTATTTTTATGAATTTTCATGATTTTCAAAGGTTATAAACTTTTAAATTATAATAATTTTTTAATAGTTCTAAAATATGAATACAATACTTAGTTATAATAATCTTAATAATTATATTTGATGTAAATTCAATATAAAAAATTTTATTAATATATATTATTTTGATGATCAAAAAATAAATTAATAAACTATTATTAATAAGACAGATATTAATTAAAATATATTGGCATAACCCAAAATAATTCAAAATAAAAGTAAATTATATTACTATATAAAATTTTAAATTTTTGAAATTTTGTTTATTTTTATAAGCTTATAATTTTTTTCATAAAAAATAATTTATTTAAATTATATACGTCTCACTCATTATTTATTTTGTAATTAATATTTCTATAAAAATAAAGTAAAAAATAATTAAAATGAATATTTAAAATTATAATGAATACAAATAAAAATGAGATTTATTATTTATTATTTAGGTTATATATGTTTAATGGTTTAAGTATTTAGGGGGTTTTGGGGTTTAAGAGTCTAGAGATTTAAATGTTTAGGCACTTAGTAGTTTATAAGTTTTATTTAAATAATAAAATAATAAAAAAATTATTTTTTTGATTTTTTATCATTTTTGAAGGTTATAACCTTTGAAAATATAATAGTTTTTAAATTTTTTTCAAATGTAAATATAATATTTAGTTATAATAATCTTAATAATTATAAGACATTTAAATTCAATATAAATAATTTTATTGATATATATAATAAAATTGATAAAATAATAAATTAATAAACTATTTTTAATAAGATTGATTGCAATTAAAATATAATTGCAAAACCTATATATAATGATTCAAAATCAAAGTAAAATAGATTACTAAATAATAATTCTTTGTTTTTAAATTTTTACTTCTTTTTATAATCTTATATATTTTTTTGATTAAATATATATTATTAAAATTATAGTTGTCTTGCTCATTATTTATTTTGTAATTAATATTTCTATAATAAATAAACTAATAAATAATTAAAATGAATATTTAAAATTATAATGAATACAAATTAAAATGAGATTTATGTTTTATTATATGTGGTATACCTGTTTAATGGTTTGATTATTTAGGAGTTTTGTCATTTAGGAGTTTATCAATTTATGTTTTTAGGTATTTAGTTGTTTATTGGTTTTATTTATATAATAGAAATAAAAAAAATTTAGATTTTTTCTGATTTTCAAAGGTTATAACTTTTAAAAATAAAATAATTTTTAAAATTTTTTGAAATGTGAATACTTTGTATAATTATATTAATCTTACTAATTATATATCATATAAATTCAATATAAACAATTTTAATTAAAGATATTATAATAATGATCAAAAATTAAATTAATAAATTATTATTATTAAAATAAATAATAATTAAAATATATTTACATAACACAATGATTCAAAATCAAATCAAAATATATTACTAAATAATAATATTTAGATGAAAAATATATTATTATTTAAAAATGATTCAGAAGAAAGCAAAATATATTACTATAAAATAATTTGTTGTTTTGAAATTTTTTTTTCTTTTAAAATAAATTATTTTTCATTTTAATTAAAAATAATTTATATAAATTATATTTGTCTAACTCATAATTTATTTTGTAATTAATATTTATATAAAAATAAACAAATAAATAATTAAAATGAATATTTAAAATTATAATGAAAAAAATAATATTGAGATTTATTATTTATTATTTAGGGTTACCGGTTTAAAAAGATTATTATTTATTATTTAGGGTTTTAGAGATTTAGAAGTTATTGATTTAAGTGTTTAGACATTTAGTGGTTTATAGGTTTTATTTAAACGACGAAATATCAAAATAAAATATTTTCTTTTATTTTTTCATATTTTCAAAGGTTATAAACTTTGAAAATATAATAATTTTAAAATTTTTTTCAAAAGTGAATTCAATATTTAGTTATAATAATCATTATATTTAGTTATGATGATCAAAAAATAAAGAAATAAATAATTAAAATGAATATTTAAAATTATAATTAAAAATAATGAGATTTATTATTTATTATTTAGGGTATACCGGTCTAATTTTAATTATATCTTTCTTAATAATAATTTATTTTGTAATTAATATTTGTATAAAAATAAACTGAAAATTAATTAAGATAAAAATTTAAAATTATACTGAATAAAAATTAAAATGATATTTATGATTTATTATTAATGTATACTAGTTTAAAGGTTTAAGTATTAAGAGGTTTTTTCCTTTAGGAGTTTACGATTTAGGTTTTTAGGCATTTAAAGGTTTATAAGTTTTATTTAATCAATAAAATAACAACAAAAAAATTTGTAATTTTTTCTCATTTTCATAGGTTATAACCTTTGAAAATATAATAATATTTAAAATTTTTTAAACGTGAATACAATATTTATTTATAATAATATTAGTAATTATATATGATATAAATTCAATATAAATTATTTTATTGATAGATATTATAATAATCATCAAAAAATAAATTAATAAACTAATAATAATAAGATAGATATTAATTAAAAAATATTTACAAAACCCAAATAGATTCAAAATTAAAGAAAAATATATTACTGGATAATAATTTTTAATTTTTAAATTATTACTTCTTTTATAAGTGTATATATTTTTTTTGATAAAAAATAAATTATTTAAATTATATCTGTCGCACTCATACTTTATTTTGTAATATATTTTTCTATAAAAATAAACTAATAAATAGTTAAAATGAATATTTAATATTATAATAAATAGAAATAAAAATTAGATTTATTAATTATTAAGTAGTATATAGTGGTTTAATGGTTTATGTATTTATGCATTACGAGGTTTAAGAGTTTACTGATTTAACTATGTATACATTTTAGTGGTTATAGGTTTTATTTAAAAAATAAATAAACAAAAAATTTATTTTTATTATTTTTTGATATTTTCAAATGTTATAACCTTTGAAAATATAATAATTTTTAAATTTTTTTCAAAAAGTGAATAAATATTTTTTTATAATAATCATAATAATTATATATGATATAAATTCAATATATACAATTTTATTGATAGATATTCTAATAATTATCAAAAAAAAAATTAATAATCTATTATTAATAAGTTAGATATCAATTAAAATATAATTACAAAACCAAAAATGATTCAGAAACAAAGTAAATTATATTACTATATAATAATTTTTTGTTTTTAATTTTTTTCATCTTTTAATAAGTTTATCTATATTTTTTTGTTGAAAAATAATTTATATAAATTATATTTTTATAACTTTTAATTTACTTTGTATTTAATATTTATATAAAAATAAAAAATTAAATAATTAAAATGAATATTTAAAATTATAATGAAAAAAATAAATATAAGATTTATTATTTATTATTTTGGATATACCTGTTTAAAAATATTTATCTATTTAGGCATTTCGAGATTAGAAGTTATTGATCTAAGTATTTAGGCATTTAATGGTTTATAGATTTTATTTAAATAATGAAATAACAAAAAATTTACTTTTGATATTTTTCAAATTTTCAATTGTCATATCAATCGAAAATATAATAATTTTAAAATTTATTAAAAATCTGAATACAATATTTAGTAATATTTATTATTATAACTATATATAATATAAAATAAAGATAAACAATTTTATTGATAAATATTATATCAATTATCAAAAAATAAAATAATAAACTATTATTAATATGATAGATATAAATTAAAATATAATTAAAAAACCTAAAATGATTAAAATCAAAGTAAATTTATTACTAA
>JAREIK010005067.1:5000-56047 GCA_029783825.1 Sapria himalayana
TTTTAAAAAATCACATGTACAAACATTTATTCTTTTAAATTTTAAATGTCATGACATTTTTAAATTATCACAAAAAAATATTTATCATTATATTTATATATTAGTAGTTTTATTACAAAAAATACACAAAATCTAATTATCATTGATTAAGGATACAAATATATTTCTATGTATGATCCTTCATTTTATTTAATTTAAATTTTACTTGACTTACATCCTCAATTTTTTTTTATAAAAAAAGCTAGTTCATTATCTTTAAATTACTAGTACACAAGTTTTTTATATTATGAATTTTGATATTCCTCACTCATATTTTCTTTTGACACAATCAATAAGGCATAAATACCTTTTCTTGAATAGATGTATAAGATAGAATGAGACGACAAACCCCAGCACAATCCAAGTATTAGGCAAAAGTGATCCCTAATAGACACTACTCAAACCCTAGCTAGCCAAGGTGAAGTCCAGGCAAGCCGACACAGGCTAACTGCTAGCCTTGACTTGGACCATTCCTACCCAATCAAACCATGATCTATTTTTAAAACTGATATGTTAGTTTCATACGCCAACTCAAGTCAGAAATTTTGCCCAATGCAAAGCATGACCCACACCAAATTCAACATGCACAAGCAAGTTTTGAGTAGTCATGTCATGTCGACTATCGCACCCATTTGTGGCACACAAGCTAGATCACATAGCCCAACATGACCCAAGTCATCCCATTGCTGGACATGCATGGGTTTGATCATGTTGGACATGCATGGGTCAACAATAGTTTCGAAAAATAGCACAATGGCATGCTTGATAAGTGTCTTTCATATGCATGCATTAAGACATGATTTTCAAAACTAAATCCTATAGCATATAATCAAGTATCTCATCTGCCACCTCCTAGGAGAAACATACTAATGACTAGAACACATTTTAAAGTAGCAAGTATTAATACCAGATGAGCAGATGGCTTCCATTCACAATCACAATAACATCTGACTTATTTTTGAAGTTGACAATAAAATATACCTTATTTTTAAACATGACAATTGATTAACACACTAAATATCATAAAAATTTTAAAATTACATGTGTTAAACATGACTAAACGAGAATACTCCTAATATTATTGATAATCTAATTAATCTTTATGATTCATATATTTGTTGAAAACTATGTCATGGTGACTTGACAAATATCTTCATCTAAAGACAATATAACACTGGTTAGAGACTCATCCGACATTGAATTTCCAACTTTTAAGAGTAATACTATCAAAATATTAAACTCTAAGGTAGAATCATCAGCTGGATCATAATGGACCGACAAAGCCCAAATTTTTTATGCTTGGTCAACACATTGCCCCCCATCAACCACAACACATTACCAAGGATGTAGGCAATTAAAGCTTGATGGACAGACTAAACCATTCAAATTAGATTCATGTCAGGTAAAACCAACATGACCAGGCAAGGGAGAATCTAGTACGTGGCCCAGCCTACAGCTAACCTAGACTAGCCTGGATTTGCTATCATGGGAAATAAATTGCAACCGGCCCTAGCCCTTTCACCAGACAATAAGCAGGATTAGAGAGCAACCTCAACTACCTACCACAAATAATGTAGGCAGCATGCTTGCTCGAACATATCATTACAAGCTAATATTAAAAAAAACACACAACTAAAAATATAAATCTGAAAAAAGAAAATCTAAAGAAATGTATGCTAAACTAAGGTTAGTCCATCTAGTTAGGATCATTATATTTGTATATTTTAACACCCACTTGTAGCTCTTTTATTTTATCATTAAAATTCAATCATATATATTCTCAATCTTTTAAACATGACAATTTTAATAATATTTGATATAATGGTATTCTTCTATTCACTGTTATCAAGATCATACGATTCATGATTTAATTAACGATTAAGAGAGTAAACAATCAAGCTCTTTAAAAGAATAAAAAACATGCATTAATTAATAACTAAATTGCTGAATCACGAATCGATTTAATACTGATTATCAAGAATTAATTAACATGAAAAAAAACTCAAACCTTTAATATTATGAAGTTAACGTAAAAAAATAATAAAATACCAAAAAATTAAAAACTAAAATACCAAAAAAAATTACCGACGATAAGAACTATTAATTAATTAACGTAAAAAAATCACAAAAAAATTAATTTACAATTTGATTCGATTCGAGATTTACTAATCAATTATTCCAATTTTTAATTCAAATCTCAATTTAACAACTATGCTTCTATCTCAAATCATATTCATAATCATAACAAAAATAAATTATGATATTATACTAGATACTAGAAAAAACAATAAATCAATCACTCATAAGAAGAATGCCAAGCTCAGCATATTATTTTTTCATATCACTTTTAAATAAAATATAATAATACATAATATTTAAGTTTTTCAATAATTTACTTATTTCAATGAACATCCTCATCATTTGCTTTCAAATAACTAAATCACAAAATTATCTCTTAATATGATATTAATCTCCATACTTGAAAGTTCACAATAATTATTTTATACTTATCTTTATAATATTTAAATAAATTATCTAAATATTCACAAATTCTACTCAGATTTTTATAATTAATTAATGCAGATGAATATGTATTTAATAATATTTTTATTTCTTTCATCTTTACATTAGTATTCTTACAAGATGCCAACTAATATAGATATTACATAAAAAATTAATATTTTAAATATTCACTTGCAATCTTAATAGTTATGACAAAATTGAGTGTTCACTATATTTATTTAAAAGAATTAATATTGCATATATACCAAAATATAATATATTTAGTAAGAGTATATATAAGTAAGTACAGGATCATCGTATCATAAAAAAATTTAAAAATAAAATTCCAATAACTCAATCTAAATTATTAATTATTATTTTATTAATTTTATTATTAATGTATTCATATATCACAAATTAGTAACCAATACTTGAATCCAACAAAATATATATATAATTTCAATAATACCTAACATCGACTTAGAATTTTTAGGACACCTTACTTACATAGAATATAAAACTTTCATAATCTTCTAAATATTTTAATATATTTTCATAAATTATATATATATTATAATAAGGAGAAAACTAGTTAAGTCAATCTTCATTACTAAATTGATTATATGAAACATATATCATATGAAAAATCACATCTAAAAAATTAATTTTAATGATTCTTACGAACATGCTTATAAAAACACCATTATTTGATATATTATAAATATTATACTAACCAACCTTATGAATCGCAGAAGCTTTGCCAAATGATTTTTTTTGTAGCATCCTCCATTATGCCAATTTTAATTTACTTTCCAAATTCTTTTTAAAACCTTGCATATTGCCCCCTCCTATTTGCATTACTAGACGATGAGTCGACAGCTGTACCTAGCATTCAACAAAATCCAACATAGTAGGTTCACAATAAAAAAAATGGAGATTGAAGATGGAAGAGATTGAATTTCTTCAATTTAACAATAATAGTTTGGTTGTCATCATCATCATCACTCTCAAAGGGATCCTCCACTGTGAGTTTGTTTATCATGTCAACCACCTTTCTGATCATTTTCAGGATGCCATGTTGTTGCAGCATCTCTCAAAATACATTGAGTGGAAACATATTCGAATCAACAAGCCCCTGCACAAAAATTCATGCCAATTGTATGGCCACACTAATTTTGAACAGAGAACAGTGCTCTGAAAAAAGCTTACCTTCAAGAAGATATGATGTTTAGGCAGCAATTCATTAAACTCATCAAAAATAAATACCAATCTCACATATAGCTTCAAATTGGCCTTGTAGGTATTATAAAAACTTTCGTACAGATCATGAGGAGCTTTTGGAGGAACATAAAGAAGAGCCTTGAACTCTACATCACTTTTTGCAGCGAAGTGACTCCATGCCGTAGGCTTTTCATCGCTTAAATCTTGTTGAAAAAAAAATTGAATGAGCTGAAGAACAATGAATGTTGTAAAAAAAACTTGGGCTTTACCTTTGACAAAGATTGATAACACTTTTGGTATTCTTCCTCTGTCACCTTCCTTGGATTCCTAAGCCAAGTCGCCTTCACATCATTTAGAAGCTCCCACTCGTATGTGGTTTCCTTGTTGTTTTTGTTTGTGATTTTTCTTTTCCCTCTTCCTCTTCATGATCTTCACCTAATCACATCCTCCACCTTAACCATCATATATTCCTTCTTAGAAATTCTTTCTACAATGGAAGAACAAAATCATGCTTGATCATTAAAAATGGCTGGATGAACATAAAAGCTTTTTTATCAATCGCATGCATGCATCATCATCTTCTTCATTTGACTCATCATCGTCTCCAGGAACCTCTACACCCACATCTTTGCTTGCCCATATATTAATTCGAAATTAAATGAATTCAGAATACTTTTTTACCAGTTCCTAAATCCAAAAAGTTGATAGTTAATACTCAAAATTAATAATTAGAAACTAGCACACAGGATATACACGAACCATCAACTAGCTCTCATTAAGCCTGTTCCCTAGCTTCATCTTTTAGATGCAATCTAATTTCAGTTCCCCTCCCAAGTGGTTCGTTCCATGTGTCCTCGAAGATTGAAAATTCTCCATCTACCATTGATTCTCATACATGCATGAAACACCACCATGAAAAAGTGAAGAGTAATTTTCAAAAGAATTTTGTAGCATGAATACATGGCCTCAAATGTCTTACTACTTGTCTTCGTTATGTTTGCTAATAACTTCCACATAATATGCAGCAAGATACATAGAGTAAAATCCAACTCCAAATTGGACGATCAGATTAAGATCTCCACTAGTCAGCATTTTCTCTACAATTGCTGCCAGCCATTATCCTTCATTACATCCATAAAAAATTTACAAACTTATGAGAAATTTTTAGTGAATACCTAAAGTTCCTGGTTGGCAATATCCCTAAGTTCTTGATCAAATCCTTTTTCGTCATGCCATAGACATGATCATGAATAAAAATAATCTTCCTCTTTATTCAATTTAATCTGCATTCACACCCGGATTCAACGCACATCCATTGAAAATCAATTTCCATGAACAAAATAAGCAAGTAAGGAAGCAAACATGGATCTCGAGCTTGGCATCATCACCTTCACCTATAACATTCTTGTTAGTGAGAGAGAGAAATCTAATTTTGTCCTGTGCTTACATGAAATAGCACTTGAATCAGTAAAGCATTATGAAAAGGAACGCAAAAACAAAATTCCAAAACAATGCTTACATTAGAGGCAATATAAATCAACTCTCACTAAAATTTTTCTACATTGCCAAATAGAGGAGACAGAGTAGAACTAGAGCATGATGAACCATTACTCTCTTCATCGTTGGGGTTTTGCTTCCATTCATTTTCTCACTTGAAAGTCAATCGATATTTTATTTTAACTTGTTTAACTTGTTTTCTCACTGCATAAACAACGTCGGAATCATGTTTAACTTGTATTAATTTTAAAATATTAATTAATTATTTATTTATTTATTATTCTAAGAATACATATTTTATTTTAAATTAAATATTATTTTTTATTTTCTTTTCTTTTATTATAATTATTTACTCAATCCTTTAATTCTTAGAAATTTTAGTAGAGGTAAAAAAAACTTAAATTAAAATTAACTTAGGGTCATTTGGTAGTGATTTTCAAAAGTGTTAATAGGGCTAAAATTAATTTTAAGTGTATTAAAGACAAAAAATATCATTAGTAATATTTTGAAAATCTTTTTTAAACCCTAAAAAAATACTTGAAGTATTCTTTTAATAAGTACTTAAGAAAATTTTATTTTATAACTCATTAAAAATTTTTGGATGTAATTAAACCATTAATTTATTTATTCTTAACTATCAATTTATTATATTTTAAATTTAAAGAAAAATATGATTTTTTTTATAATTCAAATATTCCAAATCTTTTAGTAACAATTTTTAAAAAATTTATTATAATCATTACAATTTTTTTTAAGTTTTAATAATATAAATATTTACTTGTTTAATTGTTAATTCAGATTTTTTGTATAATCTTTATTAATACAAATAATGATTTTAGATTTTTTGAAAATATTTTTTGTAAATATTTTTTGTAAATATTCTTTGTATAATCATACAAATAATGATTTTAGATTTTTATTAATACAAATATTTATGTATGTTCATTTATTATTTGAAATTTTTTAAAAAATGTTTATAATTATAGAATTAATTATTTAAAGTATGTATTAATAGAAATATTTAAATATCTTTATTAATTAATTTAAATAATAATTTGTATATTTTGTAAAAATTTTATTGGATAGAGAAATTCTGTTGCTAAATCCATCGCTAATTTCCAGATGTAATTAGCTAAGGGAGTTTCGTCGCTAACTCCATCACAAAATTATCAATTTTAATAGCTAGGAAAATTCTGGTGCTAAATCCATCATAAAATTCCGGATTTATATAGCTAGGGAAATTCCATCACTAAATCCATCGCTAAATTTCGAATTTTATTAGTTAGGAAAATTTTATCGTTAAATCCATCGCTAAATTCTGGATTTTATTAGCTAGGGAAATTCGGTCGTTAAATTCTAAATTTTATTGGCTAAGAAAATTCTATCATTAAATCCATCACAAAATTTTGAATTTTATTTACTAGGAAAATTTCATTACTAAATCCGTCAATAAATTTCAGATGTAATTAGCTAGTGAAGTTCAATCACTAAATTTCAGATTTTAATTAATATGGAAATTCCATCGCTAAATTCGTCACTAAATTTTAGATTTTATTGGTTGGGGAAAATACTTTGCTAAATGAGTCACTAAATTCCACACTTTTCTTTAGCAGAATTTATGAAAATATTCGGTCACTAATTCTTCGCAAATCCATTACTAAATTCTCTATTTTTTTATGATACGGAATTTATGAAATTATTCTGTCACTAATCAGTCGCTAATCAGCTGCAAATTTGTATTTTAATGAAAAAAAAATAAATCCCTTGTGATTTCCTACCTAATCCCTCTCAATTTAGCTAGGGATTGATACCTAGCTAAAATTTCCTAGCTAAATCAATATTTTCTCGTAGTGAAATGTCTATCTGTCAATGTATAACCTCTAATTGCCTATCTATTTATTTATTTATTTTTCTATCTATCTATCTATCTATTTGTCTATTTGTTTAATTATCTATTTATCTATATATCTATCTTTTTGCATGTCTGTCTATTTTTTTGTCTATCTATTAATCTAACTATCTATATATTTATCTATCTATATATCTTTGTATCTATCAATCTATCTATCTATCGATCGATAAATTGATCTATCTATCTATCTACCTAACTATCAATCAATCTAGCTATGTGTCTATCTGTCTATCTATCTTTTATCTGTCTATCTTTGTATTTGTGTATCTGGTTATTTATCTATTTGTCTAATTATCTATCTTTCTATCTACCTTTCTATCTTTTTGTCTATCTATCTATTTGTGTATAATTTTATCTGTCTATTTGTCTATCTATCTATATGTCTAGCTATCTATCTATTTATCTATCTATCTATATGTCTATTTGTCTATCTATCTATTTGTCTATCTATCTGTCTATCTATCTATCTATCTATCTGTCTATCTGTGTATCAATCTATCTATATTTCTATCTGTCTATCAGTCTATTAGTCTGTCTGCCTATCTATCTATCTATCTATATTTATTCTATTTATCTGTCTATTTGTCTATTTATCTTCTATCTATTTGTCTAACTATCAATCTATCTATCTTTCTATTTGTCTATCAATCTGTTTATCTATCTTTCTATCTATCAAACTATCAAACTATCTTTTTTTCTATCTGTCTAACTCTCTATCTATCTATGTGACTATTAGTATATCTACCTATTGACTATCTATCTACATATCTGTATGTCTATATATATATCTATCTATCTATCTATCTAACTATCTATATATCTCTCTATATGTCTTCTATCTAACTATCTATCTATCTATGTGTTTATCTGAAATTTATTTTTTTATTTAATTTTATATATCTGACTTCTAATTATCTATCTATTATCTATCTGTCTATTTATTTATCTATCTGTCTATCTATCTATCTATTTGTCTACCTATCTATCTTTCTATCTATCTATTTGTCTATATGTCTATCTTTCTATATGTATATCTTTCTATCTATATATCTGTCTATCTGATTATTTTTCTTTTTGTATTTCTATCTATATGTCTATTTGTCTATCTTTCTAACTGCTATTCTGTCTATTTTTCTATTTGTCTTCTATTTATCTATCTATCTATCTATCATTTATCAATCTGTCTATTTGTCTATCTGTCTATCTATCTATATATATCTATCTATTTATCTATTTTTCTAGCTGTCTATTTGTCTATCTATATATATTTGTCAATTTGTCTATCTGTATATCTGTCTATCTGTTTATATATCCATCCATCTATCTGTCTATCTATCTATATATCATTCTATCTATCTATCTATATATTTATCTATTTGTCTATCTATATGTTTATATATCAATCAATTTGTTTGTCTATCTATCTATCTATCTATCTGTCTGTCTGTATGTCTGTCTATCTATCTGTCTGCCTATCTATATCTATTTGTCTATCTATATAATTTTATATATCTATCTATCTATCTATCTGTTTGTCTATTTGTTTGTGTATCTATCTATGTGTTTGTATGTCTGCCTATCTATCTATCTGTCTATCTATTTATCTGTCGATCAATCTGTCTATCTGTTTGAGTATTTATCTATCTATTTGTCTATCTATCTGTCTATCTATCTGTCTATCTATCTGTATATCTATCAATTTGTATATCTGTCTATATATATGCCTATTTGTCTATATATATATATATATATCTATCTATCTATCCATTTATATGTCTATCTCTCTATCTATATGTTTGTATAATTTCTAAATACCTATTTATCTATCTATATATATAGATGTCTGTCTATCTATCTATCTATCTGTATGTTTTTATATCTATCTATCTATATATATATGTATGTCTATCTGTTTGTTTTCTATATATCGTTCTATTTGTCTATATATCTATATGTCTGTCTATCTATCTGTTTATCTATCTATCTGTCAATGTATCTATCTATCTATATATGTATCTATCTGTCTATCTATATGACAATCTATCTATCTATCTATCAGTATGTCTATCTATTTGTTTATTTGTATATCTATTTGTTTATTTGTCTATCTATCTATTTGTTTGTTTATATATCTATCGATTTGTGTAACTATCTGTATATTTGTCTGAAATCTATCTATCTATCTGTCTATCTATCAGTCTTTCTGTCTGTCTATCTGCCTATCTGTCTATCTATCATTCTATCAATCAATCAATCTATCTAACTATCTATGTGTTTGTCTACTTTTCTATTTATATATCTGTCTATCTATTTGTTTTTATATCTGTCCATTTTTCAATCTATCTATATATTTCTGTATATATCTATCTGATTATTATGATATCTGCCTATTGACTATCTATCTACATATCTATATGTTTATATATGTATTTGTCTAACTAATTATTTGTATATCTTTCTATGTCTTCTATCCATCTATTAATCTATGTATCTTTGTATTCAAAAATCTTTTTTTCTATTTAATTTTGTTAATATGACTTCTATTTATCTATCTATTTTCTATCTATTTATCTATCTATCTATTTATCTATTTGTCTATCTATCTATCAGTCTATATATTTATTTGTCTATATGTCTATCTTTCTATATGTATATCTTTCGATCTATCTATCAGTCTATCTGATTATGTGTCTTTTTTTCATTCTATCATTTTTGTCTATTTGTCTGTCTTTCTAACTGCCATTCTGTCTATTTTTCTATTTGTCTTCAGTTTATCTATCTATCTGCCTATTTATCTATCTTTCTATCTAGCTATCGATCTATATATTTTTCTATCTATCTGTCTGTCTATATATTTGTCAATTTGTCTATCTGTATATCTATCTATCTGTTTATCTATCCATCTGTCTATATGTCTATCTGTCTATCTATCTACCTATCATTCTATCTATCTGTCTATATATTTATCTATTTGTATATCTGTTTGTTTATATATGTGTCAATTTTTTAGTCTATCTATCAATCTAGTTATCACTTTGTCTATCTATCTGTCTATCTATATATCTATCTGTCTGTCTGTGTGTCTATCTATCAATCTATATATCTATCTATTTGTCTTTCTGTCTGTCTATCTATCTATATATCTATTTTTCTATCTAAATATCTTTTTGTCTATCTATCTATATGTCATCTATTTGTCTATTTGTTTGTGTATCTATCTGTCTATCTATCTATCTATCTGTCTATCTATCTATCTATCTATTTATCAATCAATATGTTTATCAATCTATCTATCTGTCTGAGTATCTATTTGTCTATCTGTCAATCTATCTATCTATCTGTGTGTGTGTGTGTGTGTATATGCCTATCTGTCTTCTATCCATCATTTTGTCTATTTATCTATCTATTGGTCTGTCTATCTTTCTATCTATCTATATGTCTATCTATCTTTCATTATTTCTATCTAGTTGTCTGTCTAAATGATATGTCTATATGTATGTCTAGCTATCTGTCTATTAGTCTATCTTTCTATTTATCTATCTGTTTATGTTTCTTCCTATCTATCAATCTATGTAATTGTCTGTCTATCTGACTATCTTTCTTTCTGTCTATTTTTCTATATATCTATCTATTTGCTATCTGTTTGTCTGTTTGTCTGTCTGTCTTTCTATTTGTCAATTTATCTCTGTATTTATCTATCTTAGTGGTAATGTATAGAGAGGACATCTGCAAGGAGACAATCATCGGGAAGAACTTAATGTGACAACCACCTTATATATCATTAGAAAAAGGTATTATTGCACAATACCTCAATCTTCATTCTATATCCAACATAATATATGTCTAGCGACTAATGACATCACATGAATTAAATAAATAAACTATGGACATAAAATTTTTTTAATTATTTTGAGTATTCATTTTATTGAAAATGGGTTATCTTATTATTGAATAATAACCGATATAATTTATATGTGATTGATATCTTGATGAAAATTTATTATACTACTTATATGAAACGTGCACTTGTAGATTTTAGTTAATGAGAGACTCTTATTAATAAACTCTTGAGATATCATCTAACCAATTAAATTAAGTAGAGTAACAAAGTAATAACAAATTTAGTGCATAGTTATTGAAAATATTTAATTTAGTAAGTTAACATGAGTTGACATAATTATTCTTGTGAAAAGAATAGTTTATTTACTAATATAGATAGCATTAAATGTGATAAATATTTTCAATCTAAAACTTAAGTAGTATTAACTTATTTGAATGTAGATGATTGCATCTAGTTTTATATGTGTTCTTATATTGTATTTCCTTTTTTTAGCAACCTTTTTGATAAGTCAAAGCTTTAGGACTAAGCTATATCTTCTAGCCCCATAAATTGAAAGAACTAAAATTATTATTGTTACCCAAAGAGTTGACAAATAAATTATAGAGGGCACTGAAAGTAACAAAGAGACCTAAGTAGGTAATGGAAAGCCATTAGATAGCCTATCCATTATAGTACTTTTGTGGATTATTGGAGGCTCCTAGTGTTGGATAGTTATTCTAAGATTCATTTGTAACCAGTTGAAGATAATTATTTCGAGTTGAAACTAAGTCTAATAGCTATAGTTTATCAACACCAATATAGTAGAATGGCATCAAAGGATCCTAATAAACATATCGTATTGTTTTTGGATTTATGCAACATTATGAATATGAATGAAGTTGACTTAGATACAATAAGTTTATAATTATTTTATTTCATTAAATGATAAAACATTAAGTTGGTTTTAATATTTACCTCAAGATTCTATTAAAAGTTGGGAAGAATTGGTGTTGATTTTTTTGTAACTAAATTATTTCTACCACAAATTATTTCTCAACTTCATAGTTGAGGTGTCAAATAGGTCAGGCAACTCGGGCACGACCCATGGCTCAGCCCGGTTCAATAGTGCCCGGCCTAGCATGACATTATCTAGAATCGTGCCTCAGGCCAGGCCGGCAAGAAGTTATATTTCATGTCGGGCCATGTATGGCCCATGTTCCTGGCCCGACAACATGGTAAACTAGCCTAGAAGATTGACCAACGGGGTCCCCGTCGGGTAGTCACCCTAAAAAAATTTGATCTCCCCATCATGGGCTGGTCTATTTTTTTAAAAAAAAATCAACCACGTGGCCGATTGTATATGGCTGGCCCATAAACTAGCCACCCATCACTGTCACAGCCATGCACTTGGGGTCATGCCATCGTCCGCCGTCAAGTAATGGCGAAGATGCACGACCTATGCATCTTCGTCATTTGGGATGATCGAGAATGGTTGTGCACTTATCCTTACCCACAATGTCGTATTGGGCTGGTGGAACTATAGCTCTACTTCAAAGCAAGGCAAGTTAATTCTTACAAGAAAAGTATGAGAAATTATATTATGAATAAAATCATTTTTATGAGTTTTTGAGGAGATATCCTCAGTATAAATTTTGAGTTGTGGATTCAAGTCTCAACTTTCTACAAATGGTTGAACTATACCACAATGTGTATAGTTGATGTTGCTGCCCAAGGATCTATTATAAATAAATTACTAGAGAATGTATATCATTTATTTTATGAGCTAGTCAAACATAACTACTAAGCTCTAATGAATCACATATTTGGGAAAATACAAGCCGGAGTATTAGAGTTTGATAAGTTCACTACCATTGAAGCAAAGATGGAAACGCTATTGAGAAAGTTTGATGCTCAAGAAAAAAAGAGAAGAATATCAAGGAAGATAACTACTTTACATTCATAGGAATTGGTAAACTTGAATGTCATTTATCAAATAAAAGAGACAAATCAAATGCAGAACAAATGGTATGTATTTGGACCCAACAACAATGTCCCAAAGCATCAGCATTCGATCATGAGAAATTACAAAACTTTTTCATATGGAAACTATGAGAGTGGGCTATAGCATCTTGGACAATCTTTTATAAACATGATGAATAAAATGTGGTGAACTACAAGAATCAAGGGGGTTGTAGTTTTGATTACCAACCATCATGAAGGATGAAAATCAATTGTGGGCGATGGGGTGAAATTTATTATAGCAAAAAAAGTGATATGAAAGTAAATCCAAAGAATTATTTATTAATATTGCTTAAAAGTGAGAATGAACTATAAAGACACTATGAATAAAATAGTTCTGGACATTTTGGGGGTCAAAGTGTAGTGACTCATCCAAGAATCATAATTCTATAGTTATAAAATTATGTTGAACAAGCGGATTCTAGAGTTTTTTGGGGGTAACAATGCCTCAACTTTCTCAAAAACTATGACTCCAACTAAGGAGAACTAGAACAATGATAACTATGAACCCATAACACATAATAAAGGGATAACGTAAAAATAAGTGCAAAACCATGTTTCACTCAAACATGACAAAAAAGGAGATAGGGAATTAGAGGAGTCAATAAAGCTTACTCGAAGTCCTGAAGAGAAATAAATAGATCAAAATGAAGTCAAATGTAAGTTTTTAATGAATCTTTGATTTTCACAATAATTTAGAAAGAGAACATTAGATGAACACTTCAAAAAAATTTTATATTTTGAAAATTAAAAGTGAATATATTGTTTGTGTGAAATTCTTGCCCAAATGGTAAATTATGTTAAATTTATGAAAGATATAATGAGTAGTAAGAAAAAGTTGGAGATATATGGTACCAAGAATATGATCAAGAATATGACCAAGAAGAGTAGTGTCATTATTCAAAAAAAAATTCTGAGGAAATTGAAAGAGCCCAAAAGATTTTAGAAGACATCATGGAAGTTGTGATCAATTGTCAAATTGATGCTCTTATCCATTGCATAAATATTAATTCTTGGAAAAATTACTCAAACATAGAGGTGTCAAACTGGCTGGGCCGGCCCGGCTCGGCACGAGGCACGACACGATTCGGTCGTGCCTGAGCCGGCCCACCTTTGAAATTTTTCATGCCCGAGCTCATGTCGTGCCCAACCATGGCACAATCGTGCCGAAGTCAATCTGGCCTCATGCCGTGCCTGGCCAAGCATGGTACCGTGGCCAGTCGGCACAGTACCTTGCCGAAATTAATTTTTTTTAATTAGGGTTACGCGGGCACCAAAACCCTAATTTATTTTAAAATTAGGGTTTCTGGTGCACCCAATTCCTATTTTTTTAAAAAATAGGGTTTCTGACGCATCGAAACCCTAAATTTTTAAAATTAGGGGTTCGGCATGACGGCGCGCACCGAAACCCTAATTTTTTTTAATTTATGGTTCGGCCCAAATGGGCCGAACCTGGCGGATCGTGCCGCGGGCCCGTGCCGAGCTGAACCCCTCACAAAACCATGCCGGGCCAGGCACAACACGGTATAGTAACCGTGTCGTGCCTGCCCAACGCGAAAGCACGGTCGGGCATGAAAAAAATGGGTCGGGCCGGCCCGTCACGTCCCATTTGACACCTCTACTCAAACGTCTCTCTCACTCCAAATAATATATTGGACTATTAAGCAGCCATATGGAATCATCAAAGATGTATATGTCATGGTTGATATTTTTATTTTTTCCAGCACATTTCATTATTTTGAATATATAGCAAGATTATTATGTGTTGCTAATTTTGGGGTGACCATTTTTGGCCATGGGATAAGGTTTTATTAATGTCATGAAGGGTGAGTTCACTCTCTATGTTAGTAAGGAATAAGTAATATTTAATATTTTAAATGACTTATGAGGTCTAGACAATGATGAGATATGTGTTAGAGAAATAACAATCTACTTCATACCACATTGCAATAAAAAGTAGATTTCTAGTGGAGAGATTTTTTATTATTAGATGAATGAAGACAACATGTATGAATTGGATGTAAATGAAATAGAGAAGGCTGAGATAGAAATAATCGAAAGAAAAATTAAAGACAAAGCTGTGAATGTGCCCACTATAATTTTTGTGTTCTAGAATAAAAATGACCAAGGAAATATAAAAAAAAACTAAAGATGTGCCTAGCACCTTGACTTAGCTAAAATAGAAGAAAATATTCGATCATAAGCATAAGGATAAAGCTATGGCTATACACAATACTATGACTCTTAAGTTACATAAAGAAAATTACAAGGAAAAGGAACAAGACAAAGTTATGACTTTGATAATCGTCATGACTTTGCAAATACATAAAGGAAAAGGAAAAGAAAAGTTAAAAAAAGTAATGATAGTACTCAACACCGCGACTCTTGGGATCTAGCTTGAAAATGGATATTGGAGTGGAGAAAAAACCTCAAGATTCACTAAAGTCATTGTATAAATGAGGAAGCAACCTTAAAGACAAAGATAACTAAAGAAATACGAAAAAATGAAGAGACCAATGAGAAAGAAGTAAAATAGTTCACTAAAAAAATCATGTGGATATCAGTGATCTCCAATGGAGTAAAATGGTTTTGATGGTCTAGCTAAGGGTGCTAAACATAGTGCTACTAAGGAAGAAACCCAAAAATTTTATTTTAGCATGTGTGATGTAAAAAATATTTATACCTATTACATTAATATATACACACATCTAATGACCCATAAGTATAGTTATTGAAATCAAACATTACCATGATAATCAAAAAGTTTGCTTGAAGTTGCTCAATTATTCATAGACCCTACAATACTCAAACCTTTTTGTAACAGTTCATTGTGATGATAAATAATTTTTTAGAGGAGAAGTTATTGCTCAATGATAAAAATTTGTTTTAGTGTGGAAATTTGTTTGGTGTTTAATTTATCAAATATTCTTGTATATTTTCGTATTGAATAATAATATGCATATATATATATTGAACTAATTTGTATTTATTTTATGTTATTTTGGTATTTTGAAGAGTTTTGATAAATAATTGTCAAATCAATGAGTTTTGGAGGTGTTTAGTTTAGGAGATTGATTATTGAGTCTCATTTAATTTCGATATCCATTATTGGCCTAAACTAAATCTAAATGGTTTAGAGAAGTTATTATAAATAATGAATCTACCAAACTCATTAGCACAATCTTTTTACCATGCAATACAAACTCAATGGATATGATATTTTTATGGAGTCATAGCTAAAAAAAGCTTATAGAATTTTAATAATTACGATATTAATTCTCTTTCATAACAACAAAGTATCCTGACTGGTACTTAAGGTCATAGTCAATTTCTTAGTATGATGACTTTATCTTTATATAGCTCAGTATCTCAAATAATAGCCACAATGATTTTATAATATCATAACTTTTATGGTATAGAAAATTACAAAACTACAACTACTCCATGCCAAATTCATGGAAATTATTTAATGCCATAAATTTTAAGACACTAAATATTATACTCAAGCATGACTCTTATCCTTAAAAGAAGATAACTCTATGACTTATATGCAAAAGCTAAGTGGCAATGTCATGACATCCTAACACAATGGTTGTAATGTGTTATATGAGAGAAGAAAATACTAGTGTCATGGCCACTCACAGTGCCACATACACTCAAGCGATATGAAAAGTTACCTTTATATCTTGGTCAATCTATGATACTATGGCCACAACCAACACAAGAAAGATTATTTGTCTATGTTGTGGTTTCCACGTAGTACCATGACTATATAATAATATTAGATTCTATCTTTGTACCATGGAAACTTCACAACACCACAACCCTCAATGTACTATAAATGAATGAAGGTACAAAGCCAAGACTATTTTATTAACACAATAACTTTGTGTTATAGAGACATTAAGCCCAATTTATGGTCATTTCCAACACAATAATTTTGAGTTATAGAAATATTGGGTTTAATTTGTGGTCATTTCTAGTACTATAATTTTATGTTACATAAATATTAATATGTTGAACATAGACATGTCAACCAAGCTAGGCAACCTGGGCATAGCCTGTGGAATGTCACGATCCAATATTCTGATTGGTCCTAGACCATGCCGACCCATGGCACGGCTCATACCATGCTGGCTTGGTGGCATGGTCCACACTGGCTTGGTAACCCGAGACCAGCTATGATTGACTCTCAGGTCATTGGTCTAGTCCTGTTGAGTGATTGCTTGGTAGGGTGTTTTTTTAAAACTATCCATGTAAGATGGATACTACATACGGGGCTATCATATTTGGGAAGCTAGGCTTCCCCTATCCCACCCATTATATTTTTACATAATAGGTGAGGTAGGAAAGGCATGGCTACCTGCCATGGTGTGGTACAACCCTACTCTTTACGAGCCAACTATTCCATGTCATGCCTAGGATAACATAGTGGCATGGCAATAGCACACTATAATGGTCATATCGGCATGGCTGGACTCATTTGACACCTCTAATTGAATAGAGTTATACCTATTTTCTAAAGTTGCAACCTCAGACTAAAGAGATGAACACCAAAGTTGCAACTTTCTTTGGAAAGTGACATCTTCCTAGTCAAAGTAATGAAAGGCTGTCTAAGTATAAAAGTGTAAGATACATAATTTTGGATAATATCTCAATCCTTCTCCTTCTCCCACTCATAATAAGTATTTCCATGATAACTACAAAACCTAAAAATGAATTTCACACTTTTTAGAAGTTACACAAGCAAGGGATGCATGACTTATGTCAACCCTAGAGTTGGGGTTTGGGGCTCTAAACCTTTTGCTTCTAGTGATAGATTTGAAAATGTATATCAAATTAGTATGGCCTATGGTTTGTGTAATTTTAATTATGTGATATAATTTGTTTTAACTATGAATGCATTAATTGTTTCATTTATTTTATGTATAAAAATTGATTGATAATGACGAAATAGAACTTAAATTAAGGTTTTGACTATTTGTAGGTTTGTGAGAGCTTATCATGATGGGAGGTGATAGGTAAACCATGATGTTCACTCGTACATATGATTGGAAGGTTATAACAACCTTTTTGATTATGATGCATGAGATAAATATTAAATATAAATGTTGATCCCCAAAATTTAGATATGTTAATCATTGTGAGTATGATGCATATAAAGCAGAAAGTATGAATACTTTAAATGCTAGTCCATTGTACATATTTTCAAAAAAAAGACTAGTTCTTAATTTTGATGAATGTTATATGGAATATCACAAGGAATTCATCTTTAGTGTGTGATGTACATCATTACTAAGGTGGGCAATGACAAGTAATCCTTAAGAACTTATAGGGTGCCTAAAGTATTTAGTAGAATAATAAAAGTTATTTTATTAAATAAGAAAAAAAGTTATTTCTCATGCATTAGAATAATAAAAAATTTACAAAAATACTATATGGCGCCTAATAGATTATAAGAGTTTAGCAGTCTCAAGTATCTCAATAAGTCTAAAACTAATTTTAAACAAATATTAGACACCATTGTAGTTACACCTACAAGATGTTGGAGTAATGTATTAGCTACTAATATATAATATCCAACTATGTTAATAGTAATGGTGATGAACTTATTAAAAATAATTCTGATTGAGATACAAGAATTTCTTTTATAGAAAATTTAAATATTTTTTATGACACGATGAATATATATTCATCTATGTAAACTCCCACTACTTGCATTGCACACACACACACAATATTAACAACATTTTAATAAGTATATAGGCTACCCTACATTTAGTATCATAAATTTTGAGATGTAAATTAAGTATTTAAAATACTAGTTCTATATTCAATCTCTTTATTACTTGGTTTCTTGTATCGATACTAGGGTTAAGGCTAAATCGGTAAAAAATATTTTGACATACATATCCATGTGCATAAACTAGGAACACCATCTTGAATGTTTCATTCATAAAAAATTAATTAACTTATTTAAAAATTATAACTCTAGGTTCTGAGTTTGGACGACTTGGACACCATATTCTGAAATGATGTCTTTTCCATTAAGTTATTTAGAGACATATGACAGGGTAGTCTATCAAATAGGATTGAATTGTCTTCATACTTTGATATTGATTACTACTTTATCCTATCACATGATGATAATAAGAATTTAGATATTTTGAGTTAGTAGATATTATACAAATCCACTTATCCCATGTGTTGTGGTAGCATGTTTGGATCGTAGTTTATTTGAAACCACAGATTACTAGGAATGATGACTGATTAATCAAGCAACGAAAGTAAATAATCAACAACTCAAAATTAAGAAAAACCTAAAATAAAGTCTGAAAAATATATCTAGTGAAAATAAAATTAATGTAACAATAATGCCAAAACGAATGATAAATGCTAGATTTTTTCACACATACTAGTAGTACGTAAAGCACAATATACCCAAAAATTATGTTTTAAACCAAATTATATTTTATATGATATAAAACCATAGAAATGAAAAATCCAATACAAATATATAAACATAAGATTTTGAAGTGAATGTTCTATATCTTTTTCAATGTTATTCTTTATGTGATAAAGTTAGTTCGTTGAATTTATGGCTCAATATTAACAACGTGATGACATAACTATTTTTATGCTGAAGATAAGATTTTGTCTATAACTTTTAACTCTTCAAAATTATCCAAGCTCTAATTCATTGTGGCATATACTTTTGTACACAAATAAAAATAGAAACCAATAATATCCATGCTACACACATTGAAGTTATAGAGACATTGTGATTATAAATATAATATGCACACATAATGCATAGAAAATAAATCACACATCAATCCACATATTAAACCTACATATTACAATTTAAACACAATCACATAAATAAAAATTATAGTATTCATAAGTGTGTAGAGGAGAGAGAGAGAGAGAAAGAGAGAGAAAACCTTGAGATTTAGTGTCTAGAACTCAAATCCAAATATATGAAAATGACAAACCCAACACATGCATGCCAACAAAATCACATAACTATTTTTTGAGATAGTGAAAAGATGATTCTTTTCGTACAGCTAAAAAAAACTTTTTTTTTATTTTATTTAATAACAAAAATAAAACATGGAATTTTATCCCATGTATTTGGTCTACCATACTTCATGCCTGATAAAAAATAAAATAAACAAAATAAACAACCTAGTCTACCCAACTCATAAAAACCCAACACATTGCTATCTAAGATGACATTTAATCTACTGACCCCCTTGGTATCTAGCATAGTATCATAGTTTATTTTTTCTAATTGCAATTAATAT
Organism: Sapria himalayana; assembly: GCA_029783825.1. Classification (NCBI taxonomy): domain Eukaryota; kingdom Viridiplantae; phylum Streptophyta; class Magnoliopsida; order Malpighiales; family Rafflesiaceae; genus Sapria; species Sapria himalayana. The sequence continues at coordinate 25,318 of JAREIK010005067.1, forward strand.
TATTTTATATAGGAGATCAAAACTATAATCATATATCATATAGGTATTTGTATGCATGAAAAACTAAGAAGATTCAATATTATATATTCATGATAAAGTATTGAGTTGCTAGCAAAATGATAATTTATTAGATATAGAGATTGTGAATATTGAGGCCAACATTAGCGATACATTCAAACATATATATGATGATGATGACTTGCATCTGTACTACCATACCATATATACAATATTGGTGACTTGCGAGATTTTTTTTTAAATTTTTTCATATGTTACCATATTGTTATTATTTTTTTATTTCTATTGAATATGTTATTATGCACTTTTGATCTTATGAGTCATGCTTTAGCATATATTATATGTGTGTATGTATCATATTATGTTTTGTTTATGTAATATAATGATTTTTTTTGCATTAACCACTTTTTTTTATTTGAGGCAGATATCAATATTTTTAAGTATTTATTATTTATAAATTCATTTAAAAGTAATTTTTTAATAAATAATTAGATAAAAATTTTAAATTTCAAACTATTTAGTTAAATTTCTACCCAAAACTAACATGAACCAAAATGACTCAAAATGACTTGACACTACCAAGTGCCAATTGAGTCATGTCGGGCTTGTTGCTTTATCATCGTGTCACGCCAAGCATATGCACAACACAATGGCATGACTGGGCCACACAGAAATGGGCAATGACAACACACCATAATCCATTTGATATCTTTTTTCCATGATAATTGGTTAAAATTTTGGTTAAGAATAAATATCAAAACTAATTTATAAGTACTTGAAGGCATAATCAAATAGTAGCACATTAAGTGCTATGGCTTATATGACTATTCACTCTTATTCTTTTTGCTAAATATACCAAGATACATATTTTACCCTAAAAATACCAAATTTCACAACAATTCCTCCAAAGTATATTTTTGTGAATTCATTTTAAAAAATGCTCTATTGTGGCAAATACTTCATCAAAATCAACTTAGTTGGTAGGTATTATTCATTGTTTTACATGCTAAATAATGACTCGTATACTTGCAGAGCTATGTTGGTTGAGATACACTTGCCTGTCAATGTTTTGTACCCTCACAAAGTCACAACATGGATCAGAACCAATAATTCTCTACTTAAAAAATAAAAACTAAGATATTGATTTTGTCTAATAAATGCTATATTTTGTATATCAAGAACCATACTCCACCATAATGAGTATGAAAAATATATTTCATGAGTTTTTTGGTCATCAACATCTTCCAACCACACACTTTGCATAAATTTGTGAAATAGATACATATGTGTAAATATGGAATTGATAAGAGTAATACTTTCTAGTTTTCCATGCCAAATAATGAACATACCATGAGGATGCTCATATTTTTCTTTAGAAGATATCTTCATCAAATACCATGATCATGTCATGGTAGTCAGAGCACTTTGTAGAATTTATTCAATCTTTTGGATAACTTAATACACATGATTGTCCACGTACCAAACACACCACTTTTCCAAAGTTCTTCTATTTCTTGACCACTAGTGCATGTTTATTTGTTAAATATATTTCTTATTGTCAAGCCTTCTTTGTTTATATTGGAGTTTGCTAGTGACTTCTTGATAAATTACCATATCTTTGTCACTTGTTAAGATTCTCCTTGTGTGTTTATAGAAAGTTGGAAGAGATAAGATAAGTTGCAGTGCCTTATTCTCATAAAAAAGTACCACTTTTAAAACCTATAAGTCTAAAATGATGCCAATTGAGAATACTCAATTGATTTGAGATTCTCATATCCTCCTCCATTCGCAATGTGTGAAATTGTTCATTTATACATAATCAATTTGAAAGATTCTTTGCTTAATGCACCAACTCAATTTTTTTCCAAAACCTTTTGGTTCGAAAAATCACACATTTTCTAGGATAATTTTATCAAAAAATAGTCTTATGGTAATAAAAGCTCTCAAATATAAATCCTCCCAATTTTAATCAACAAACATAGAAATATCAATTCCAACAGAATGTTTAATGAGGTTTGGGGTTAGTTTATCTTTCAATGTCTTATGAAACCCAAAATGAATCAATAAATTATTGATTTGTACTGACCACAAACCAAAGTTGATTCTCCCATCATATTTCTCAACATCAAATCTCTTCAGTAATATTTTTGTCGATAAATAATAATAAGCTATGATATGATTTGTTAGGTTACGCCTTGTTCTGGATCAATCTTGGCAATAATGTCAACTTAAATAAAGAAATAAATTGGAAAATACATAAATTTCAACCTAAGAATCTATACGTAATGAAACTATTTCAACAAAGAAAAATCATGGGTAAACCATGTCAAAATCCAAAAAATAATTAATTCATATAATTACATAAATTTTCACTACTCACTCCCACATATAAAACTAATAAAAACCCTTACTATTTTATATTTGACCCGAGTAATAACCCCTTACTATTTTTCTCCTATTTGTTCTTTCTCCTCTATGCTTTTGTATTTTTTGCTTCATTTCCACACACACACACACAGACAAAAAAAAATAAATGGTTTATGAGACAACAAATTTAGATAAAAAAAAATAAAATAATTAGAAGGAGTTGGTGGAAAATATATTGTTCCATCTTTTTCTTCAACTTATTTTCACTTTATTTTTTTATTCAAAGATAATGTGAGTATCACATACATTCTTTTCTCTTATTATTTCATCAACTTAAATAAATTGTCTACGAGTAATACCTAGAATATGTGCATCATACGCTTTTATTTATTTTCATTTATTTTATATTTTTATTAAAATAGTATGTAAGTCACACCCAACATATCCAAACTGAATTATTCAAAGGAATGTTTATGCATGAATCTTGTTATTGCAGGGCTTCCATATATAGGACTGCCCCATTGACTTCCCATGAAATCGTGGGTCATGGGTATCACTTCAAGGCCCACTACCACTTCAAACACGCATGATAACCCATGGGTACATCTTGGAAATTCAAACTTAGTTGTTTTATTGTTTTGCTCGGATCAGCTTTACTAGCACCCGACCAGTCTGTTTCTACTTGTCGGCTGTGCCCTTGCTTAAGCTGGATCTGGATGCTACCATTCAATGCCTCTGCCTCTCCCAACGGTCGGATTTTGTCATGTAAACAATCACTCTTTTTTTTCTATATATCACTGTTCGAATTTGGTATTTTTCTTCTCTCACACTTGTAGAAAGAGGGATACCATTTTTGTAATCTCTCATTTTGTTGATATAGCTTCGTCTTAGGTAATTTTGGATATTTTTAGGTTTCTGATTGTGTTTAAAGTAGATTGTTTTTTTTGTACGAGAAATTTAGTATTGTTACACGCACCAGAAATCAAACTTCGAGTAGTTGTAAAATGGGAACATGATTAGTTTTGTTAATTTAGTCCATGGGAAAATACTTGGTGTTGGGATTTCCGAGTTATGGTATAATGCAGTGATTTCTCCCTGCTGAAAGTTAGTCTGTGCTCGCAGTAAGTTAATATTTTTGCTACCTGCATTAGGGCTTTGCATGTTAGTATTCTGTTTTAATTTATAACATCCAAGAACCAACATGAATGAATTCTATTTATTTGGACAGGTTTGGATTGCTCCATACTAAGAATTCCTAGTCATATTTTTTCGTGGAAGTTTCGATTTGAATTACTGAAATTTCCAGCAATATAATAAAGCTCCAAGGCTGGAATTTTTTTTTTCTAAATTCTGCTCATTTGAGCTGCCAGGATTGGGGTATGGTGATAAAATTTTATCGCCTACCGAAGGGGCTTCTTCAAAAATTAGAGAGCTGGAAAATTTTATAGCTTGCACTATCAAAGATCTTAGAAGAATATTGGTTCCTAAATCATTTTGTACTGGGTGTAGGGCTTGAAATTTCCAGCTGACATAGGATATAGACTCCATCTTGGAAACTTTTCCATAATACCATTCTGCATATCGTGGGCAGCACTGAACAAGCCTTCAACCTGGGAACCTTATGCCACAAGCACTCTAATATATACATTATTTTGCATAATTAATATAATTTAAATAAAATGATAACTAATAAACGCGAGGGAGAGGGAGAGGGCGAGGGTGAGAAAGAGGGAGAGGGCGAGGGAGAGGGAGAGGGAGAGGGAAAGGGCGAGGGAGAGGGAGAGGGCAAGGGAGAGGGCGAGGGAGAGGGAGAGGAAGAGGGTGAGGGAGAGGGAGAGGAAGAGGGTGAGGGAGAGGGCGAGGGAGAGGGCGAGGGAGAGGGCGAGGGAGAGGGCGAGGGAGAGGGCGAGGGAGAGGGCGAGGGAGAGGGCGAGGGAGAGGGCGAGGGAGAGGGCGAGGGAGAGGGCGAGGGAGAGGGCGAGGGAGAGGGCGAGGGAGAGGCGAGGGAGAGGGCGAGGGAGAGGGCGAGGAAGGGAGAGGGAGAGGGAGAGGGAGAGGGAGAGGGAGAGGGAGAGGGAGAGGGAGAGAAAGAGGGAAATGGTCAGCCCACCATTCTATTTATAAAAACACGTAGTCTGGAAATATTTTAAACTTGCTATCCTCTATTGTAGTTGGTCTCATTGATTCATTCATTGAGAATCTTCCTCGCAATAAACTCTTAAATTATTGGGTAGCCTACTAGGTTGGATGCATCTTACCTGCCCACTACTTTTTCTTTCCTTTGCCTTTTGTTATGCCGCTTTTATTTCGTTAAAGATGGTGGCTCCAATAGTCAAAGATGGAGACTTCAATTATCAAATATGGAGGCTTTAAATTATCAAAAAAATTTGACCACCAAGTATCAAAATTTTTTGTTATATAGCCTAATTTTGGCTATATCCATCTTATTTTTTTTATAAATAAAGATGTTGTCTAGAGAGAAAAATGTTATCTTACACATATCTAAGTGAGAAATTTGAGAAGAGTTGAATTGATATAAAATTGAGAGTAATTTTTTTAGAGCGTGGTAAACATTATATTTTTTATGCTTTCAGTGAAAGATCTGTAGTAGTCCTTGGAGTAGATAATTTTGCATCGAACCACTTAAATATTGTTTGTGTTACTTGATTTGCTTATTCTTACTCCTTTAATAAATCTGGTAGACAAGAAATTGTGTTATTTACTCAACAACTAGTATCAGAGGTTATAAGGATTAGGATATTTTTAGTGAGGTTACTATTTGTCAGCGGTTCTAGTTTGTTGACTGAGGTGTTCTAATACACCGTGGTTTGCTTGAATAATTAGAAATGATATAAAAGTTCTAGCTTCGAGAGGGGGACATGACCGCATATGAAGGAAAGATGAAGATTTGGAAGTTTGATAGCTCAAACTTTGGCTTTTGGAAAATGCAGATTGAAGTCTATCTGTACCAAAAAAAACTATATCAATCTTTCTTAGAAAATAAGCTAGATAATATTACATAAGATGACCGGAATCTTCTCGACATATAAGTTCTTGGAGTTATTCGATTATTGTTATCCAAAAATATTGCTTTCAACATAGTAAAGGAAAATACCACTGTTGGTCTTATGGCGGCTCTCTCCTATATGTATGAGAAGCCATCAGCCTCAAACAAAGTTCATTTATTGAGGTGATTATTCAACTTGCAAATGATGGAAGGAGCGTGAGTGGCTCAACATTTGAATGATCAAGTTTATGACTTTGATTTAAGACTACTAAGCTATATTAAAGATAAAGTCGCAATACTTAGACATGACCATGACAGCAATAATGAGGTGCTTGGTTATTATGACATAAAATTAATATCATAGCTATATAAATGTTACAAGATAAGTATGATTATGACTCCATAATAATATCATAGCTACAAAGAATGTATTACTTAGTAGAAGGATTGGGTTAACAAGTTTGTATGATCTTGGCATATAAAGTTATTCATGACCAATTAGATAGAGTTTCGACCAAGAATGCATGCTAAAAGATGAAGACCAAGGTGGTAATTATAATTGTGGATTTCTATTACGGAGTCATTAGGTCCAATTTGTGGTCATTACAATTAGTGTGACTTTGTGTTATAAAATGATCTAAATGTAATCTAAAATCATGATCACTTTCTAGATGCATGACCTCAAGCTTAAAAGATGAAGATCAAAGTGATAACTTTCTTCTGAAAGACATGATTTTTATATTTTAAAGTAATGCAAAGTTGCTCGAATATAAAAGTGATAAGATCGAGAAATTTACTCTCTCTAATTTATTTCTTTCTCTCTCTCTCCACTCAACAAACAAGGCCACATGCAACAATTAAATCTTAAAGTGATTTTTGTACCTTCTATGTATTCCACAAGCAAGTAAGGGATACAAGATTAATGCTAATATATAGAGTTAGGAAAATAACTCTCAAACCTTCTTCACTAAAAAAAGATTCTATATTTTTTTAGAAAAATAACATGTAGACTGGAATTTGTATAAATTGAAATATGTGATGTGATAATAGTTTTTATTATGAATAAATATATTTATTTTATTTTGTGTTATTATTAATGATAATTGGTGATTAAATAAAACTTGAGATAAGATTTTAATTATTTATTGGTATGGGTGAAATTGTCATGGTAGATGATAATAAATAAACTATATGAAGCTAACTAATGCATATGGTAGGTAGAAAATGATAACCCTTCTAAATATGATGTGTGAGATAAACTTGTACTATGAAACCTAATATTTGGGTATATAAATAATCATGAGTATGGTGCTTACAAAACTAAAAGTCTGAATGCTTTTATATGACAATTCATTATGCATGTCTTAAAAGGATTAGTTTTTTAATTATGATCGATGTTAAATTGATTGTTCTCCATCTTTAGTAAGAGTCATATCATCACTAATGAGGATGGTGATTAGTGTTTGATATTTAATTTACTAAATATTCTTGTGTATTTTGATGGTCGATAATGATGTGTATATATGGAAATGAAGCTAAAATATAATGATTTAATGATTTTTTGTGATTTGTATAGTTTTGATAAATAGTTTTGAAATCAATGAGTTTTGGTGATATTTAGCAGATGAAGTAGCTCAATTAGTATCATGTAGTTTCGCTATCTATTTTTGATCAAAACATTACTTAATTGGTTGGGGGCATTTATTATATGTCATGATCCTACTAAATTATTTGCACATACTTATTAGCACATACTTAATTGGTGATATTTACAATCATATTCTTAATGGCTATGAGTTATTTAATTTTTCATCATAGTAACAAAGTATCTCACTGATGCACATAGTCGGAACCAATTTTATAGTGCTACGACTCTATCTTAATATGGCTCAATAATTCCAAGTTAGATTTATGACAATTTTTATAATATCATAATTTCTAAGTTATATAAAATTACAAAGACAATTATTTTTGGAAAAGCTATTATAATTATTCAAAGCTGTAGGTTTTGAGACACTAATTGTTATAGGAGATATTACTTAAGTATGATCAATTCTAATGTCCCGACTCTTTTCTTCAAAAAAAAGAAAGGCATAGTTATGAATTGTATGCGTAAGTTATGTATCAATGGTACGACATCCTAATAGCATCATGGAAATGTGTTATATTAGAGAAGAAATGGCCAAGTCCATCATTATTCATAGCACCATGGACTCTTAAGAGAAATAATTGGTTACTTTTACATCATAGCCAGTTCCCAAACTATGGCCACAACCTACACAAGAAAGGCTATCTATCAATGCTACAACCTTCATACAATACCATTGCTATATAAAAAATATGAGAATCCATCTCCATTTTGTGGCTACTTCATAGTGTCACAACTCTCTATGAAATACAAATAGGTGAAGGCATAAACTCATTGTTATTCTACATCACACCAACTTTGTATTACAAAAAGATTAGGCTCAAGCCATTATTGATGTCAGTGCCACTACTTTCTGTTAAAAGAAGATCAAGATATCAAATAGATTCTTGTCTATTTTTTAGTGTTACAACCTCAAGGTGAAGAGATAATGATCAATATTGTGATATTCTTCAGAAAATCATGATTTCCTACTTAGAGTAACATAAGTACTACTATAAAGATCTCATCTTGTAGTTATATACTACTCACATAATGAGTCTCATCAGCTTGATTAGTCAATTTATATGTTAGTTGTAGAGTAATACTATCATACAAGTATACTTACCCAAAAATATATCGATATGACCATGTCTCAAACTTTCTTGCATGTGTCATAAAAGACAAACATATTGGACATAGTGATCACACTATGAATAATTGATTGTTATAGATGTAATTGTAGTTGTGAATAAATCATTCACTTAAGAGTCTTAATTTGAGATGCATCTTCCACTATATAATCTAAATAATTTTGGTTCACAAACTTAATCCTGACTGATATAGCCCACATGAAATACATATCTTAACTCAATATTCACTAAGTTATTCTCAGAAGTATCATATAGATTACAACTATTTTTCTTTCTTTTATTTAACCAACACATAACATGACAAATTTCAAAAAAAAATAAAATTAAGTTAAATTTACACAAGACAACTTGATATTAAGCTAAAATATTAAAAACAAAGATTATAAGCACTTTAAAATATGCACATACTTATTGTATCGATCCTATACCGGACTGATCTACTTGTCAATCACCATGAAAAATTACTATTGTTCATTGTTTTTCAATTCTATATTACTGAATTCATTTCATTGCATGTCTAACATTCACAATATACCAAAAAATTACCAAAATATTCATTTTATGTAGTTTTTATCCTCAACAATTCAAAGACTATCATTGTCATTACTAACTAGTGATGTACATTATCGATGATATTATATTTTATATTAATATATTATAGTTTCTCTCATTACTTATATTTTTTATTTTGTACTTTTTATAGGAGAACCCAATCATTTTAAAACATTGTTTGAGTATATTTAAATATTATTCTTCATTTTATTGCATTTATTTTTTAAGTATTATTTTGTAACATGATGAGTGAGATAATATTTAAGGTATAGGATGAGTTTATGATAAACTAGAAACTAAAAAAAGTAATTAAGATATATTTATAAACTATTATGATGAAAGAGAAGTAGAGCAAAGATATTAGTCAAGTAAAGTATATTAAGAATAAAAACAATCTAATACTAATAAAAGATTATGAAGTAAAAAAAAGTCATATATTTTCATGATTTCTTCAAACATTCATAAATATAAATTAGAATATTAAGATTATTACATGACTAAACAACTTTTGATATGTAATCAAGATAAAAATTATAGAGATTAGAGAAGTTATCAAAAAATTAAATGCCAAAAAAATATTGACTTAATATGATTCCTATTGAAATATAGAAGATAATGGAAGAGAAATGCATGATAAGGTTAGCTAAGTAGTTTAACAATATAATGAGAATCAAAAATATATTGGTTATATGAAAATAAAATATTATAATTCTCATGTATAAAATTAAGAGAGACATTCAATATTGTAATAATCGAGATATTAAATTTTTGAATCACACTATAATATTTTGGGAAAAATAAATTGAATACAAACTAACAAAAGAAATAAAAATTTTAGAGAATCAATTTATATCTATGTCAGTTATGTATATTATAGAATCTACCTACTTAGTCAGACAACTAATCAACAAATATAGAGAAAATAGAAAATAATTATGCATAATATTTATTAATTTAGACTAAACTAATGATTTAATTTAAACAAAAGAGATTTAATATTAATGTGTATTATGTAAGAAATAAGTATTAAGTATGTATATTAGATTGATTTTTAAGTCATCGCTCAAGAGGTAGATTGGTTCAAGAATCATCACTAAATCATTCTATTTTTATGTTAGTTTTAGATTAATTGACAAGATACCTTTACGAAAACATCACTTGATGCATGTTATTTGTAGATAACATATTATTGGTCAGTAAAATTAAATAAGAGTTAGATTGAAAACTAAGAGTTTGGAGGATTGCCTAAGTCTAAAAGATTTAGGATTACCATAATGTAAGAAAATACTTGAAATATTAGTTAATCATATTAAAACTAATAATGATGAAATAATTAAAATAAAAAAAAATCAAGAGCTATTAAGTTTTAGAAATTTTAAGAACATAAACTCTATATTAAGTAAAAATAGAGAGATTGACTAGAATATAACATATAAGATTAATATTAGATGGATGAAATAGAAACTTATATCAAGAATTCTTTGTTATAGTAGAATATAAAATAAATTAATAGAAAATAAAATATAATTATTATATGACCAATCATGTTGAATTAAAGTAAATATTGAATAATAAAAAAGTATCATATTAAAAATAATGATAAAATTTTATATATATATATATATATATATATGATAAGATATACAACTAAAATAATTTATTTAGTCAATAAGATAAATTACTAGAATTAAAATTAAATTAGAAATTAAGTTTGTTTGATTATGACCAACACATACCTCCTAGTATGAGATTATTCGAGTGAATGAAGTAAAAAAAAACAAGAAATATGCCTATGAGGAATTATGTATAGAAAAATATTATTCATACAACAGACATCTAGTAGTTAAGATAAGTCTTAATTGATTATAATTACTAAGATTTTGTAAAATGATTTTGAAGCCAACCTAAAATAAAAAATAAATCAGAGGCTCGTGTGAGTATGGTATGTATAAGTATATCGTGGGAAATAGATGATTCCGTATAGAATGATAGTATGCACATTGTATTTGGTGTCAAAAGAAAAAGTGGAAAATAAATTTTATGTGTATAGTTGTATATTTTGCAATGTGAGTGATATTAGGCACATGCAACAGTGCTAGCAAATACACATGATGGTTGACATATGCATGCATGGTTGAGTGGCTGCAAACATAACAAAACATGTTAGTATTTGGTTCTGCATAGTGGTATTTTGGGCAAAAATCATAATTAGGATCCGGCATAATTCTAAAAATATAAGATATAAATTAAGATTTCTAAAAACCCATAATTTAATATAATTTTATTTTTTTTGGAAAAAGAATAATTTTGTAGCATAGTATAAAGAAATCATGATAATAAAGATATATGGATGAAGTTTAGTTTAGTTTAGAATAAATTATAAATATTTGTTTTTTATGATAACAAACATAATGTTGAAAACTAATAATAAAAATTAATAAAAAAAATAAGCACAAAAAAATATATAGGGGAATTATGTTTTGGGGTCTTTCCCCAAAATTTTTTAAGATTTAGAAACTAAATTTTTGATATTTTTAAAAATGTAACAAAATTAAAAATAAATTAAAAATAAGTGCACCCAAATACATAAGTATTAAACTAGCCTCTCCCTTGCCCCTCGCCCCTCCCTTTTCCTCACCCCTAGCCCTAGCCCTCGCCACTAGCCCTCGCCCTCCTCCCTCTCCCCTCGCCCGTCTGTCCTCACCTTTCGCCCCTCTCTCCTCACCCCGTTCCATCTGCCCGTCTCCATGAGCTCCTTTGTGGTGCTCATCGTCGAGCTCTCGGTCGAGCTCCTGGAACTCGACAGTGCTCTTGGTCGAGCTCGATGGAGCTCGACGTTGAGCTCCTAGGGTTCGACCCACAGCTCCATGGAGCTCATCGTCGAGCTCCAGGAGCATGACATTGCTCTCGATCGAGCTCTAGGAGCACGACCACGAGCTCTGGGAAATCGAAGGAGCTCGTGGTCGAGTCCCTGTAGCTCGACCTAGAGCTCCATCGAGCCTAGATAGTTCGAACGATGAGCTCGATGGAGCTCTCGGTCGTGCTCCTATAGCTTGATAGAGCTCGACGCCGAGCTCCTGGGATTTGATCCATAGCTCCATGGAGCTCATCGTCGAGCTCCAGGAGCACGATGTTGGAGCTCGATTGAAAGCTCCATCGAGATCGTTGTTCGAGTTCCCGGGGCTTGATGGAGCTTTCGGTTGAGCTACATGAGCTCGATGGAGGGTGACACCAAGCTTCTAGAGCTCGAAGGAGCTCGTGGTCGAGCTCCATTAAGCTTTGGGAGAGAGTGAGGGCCAATGACAAAGGGACGATGGGAGAGGGCGAGGGTAATTTACGATAAACATAATAGAGTGCATTAAATTTAAATATTTTAAGATTTTGGTGATTTTTTTTCCAACTAAAAAAGATAAGTTTTAATTTTTAAATTTTTCTGGGGGAGCACCCCAAAACATAATTCCTTCAAAATATTTTAAGTAATAAGAAAAATTAAATTAAACTTAAATTAATAACTTGGTGTCTCATAAAAAAAACTTTTAAAAAGTTAAATTTCTCAGAAAAATTCACGAGAAGTTTTTATGTATATATATATGAGATATATATGACACCCATCCAGTTACAACTTTTCATGAAAATTAATTTTATTGAGAAATAGTCTCTGAATAATTATTAACATTCGTGAAAGGTGATTCTTTCGAAAGATTATGAACTACTGATTGCATGCTAGTTTCTGATAATTATTTTGTTGAATATTTAGCAACACATTGCAAGCTGGATTCATGTGATTCTTAACATGGTATTGTGTATGCTCATTTCATTTAATGCGAGAAAATCCACACATGATTAAGCATGCAGGTAATATAATAACGTGTTAATGATTTTGTGCAGGAGCAAACCTTTGCAAATATGGGAAAAAGAAGCTTAGTAGCACTATCATAAACTAATATAGTTATCCCATTAACTTTCTGCAAAAGATATATCCACAGTACGGTATGGAGTAATAAATGTTTTTACACAAACGGACATTGCTCAATTTGGTGGTGAATGCATTTGTTTAAATTTAAAGAAGTAGCAACTTAGTGATGTCATATAGACTTGGGGGTTACTAACTGTGTCCCGGTGAGAGACAATTTCATAATACTAACTAGTTTGCATTTTTAGTAAATAGATTTGTCCCTCCTATGTCAGATTCATGGTCTTGCTCATTGTTGAAATAACAAGTTTTTTTCCCAAGAGGAACAAACTCGTGTAGTGTGCTTTTTAAAATGATAATAATTTGCTAATCCTTTTTGATTGATTTGTGTTATTCAAATGAATTAGTTTGTGAACTCACCAATAAGTGATCTATTTCTTTTGCATGTATATTCAATTATGAATCTTAAAAACTTATGAAAATGTGTTTAATCTTTTAATTTATTTCTTGTACTACTAAAAATACTTATATTCGAGTCATTTCAATTTGGTCTAGCCCAATTCAATCCAATCTGGGGGTTACTAGATGATGCCACAAACAAGTGTACTTTGATGATACTTGGAACTTATTTTGTTGAAGCAAAATAATTCAGACAATAGAATTGTGCTTATATGAAACTAATTGAGGATTGATAACTGAATATGAAAATTAGCTAAAACACACTCTAGTCTTCATCAAATAGTTGCAAGATGCCATAGCCAACATTGGTGATTAATGCCAATTAATGATGGTTATTTTGCCATCACTACAATAATAATTAACTACTTTATGTAACAATTTTAGACATCAAAAGATAAACTCAGTAATCATAATTAACACAAAATGCTTCTATATAATGGGTCAATGAATTGGCATAACTCATATGCTAAGTACTCTCATTAATAGTGTTATAACAACAAAAAAAAGTAAAAAATACAAGTGCATAAATGCAAACTATAATATTCTCTGTCAAGTTGATATTTACAAGTCTAGAATATTATGTACTTGGTGGAAAGAAATATGAGCTAAGGTTTCTTCAGTCTTAGCGAAGATGTCAGTTAGTTATTCTATTATCTGAATATATATTATAGTATTAGTCTTATTCTATATCTTCTTTTCGATAAAGAAATAATCTATTTCTATATATTTTATCTGCTCGCTAAATATTTGATTTTATGTTATATATATTTTTATGATTATTATAGAAAATAATAGAAAAAGAATAAATTAGATATTTAATATTTTTGAATGTGTCATATCTAATGTACGTTATGAATAATAATAATTATTGCTCTGAATTTTATCTTTGTACTGGATCTCAAATTAATTCTTTGCTTTTTATATTTTTAAGAGATTAGATAATCTTAAAGAAAAATATAAAAAATTATGTTAAGATTAATTTGTCTAGAAGAATTAAAGAAATAAATAATTATACTAGTTTAATATGTTATATTTAGTTGAATAATAATTGACTAATTTATCTTTCCTATAATTTTTTTATAAGTAGTGGAGTCGATCAAATATATTATATTAGAAGTAAAATCAATACCTAAATCAAAAAATATATTAATTGGAGCACAATTAAAAAGTTCAACTCATGCAAGAGTATAAAACTTATACCTCATCTGTGATATGATAATGTTTCTCCTAGAGCAAGTAAGTTTTATATAAAGAAAATAGTTGATTCTCTCAAGTTTATTTCTCTAGAACTATAACTTAAGGTATTTCTTGAGTTGAGACTTGAGTGATCTCACCTCATCATCATACATAACCATAATATCATTAACGTATACAATGAACAAAATTACTCTATCATTAGGGCTCATATGGAAGAATAAAAGAAAAACCTATAATACACGTGTAAATTAATTGTGATTTTTATCTGTGAAAATATTATAAATCAAACTCTTCAAGGTGGTTGCTCCATATACACTCTCTTCAAGGTTATCATAAAAAAATAATTTTCACATCTAATTATTGTTTAATTTATTTGTGAGATATAACCAATAAAATAAAATTTGTACGGAGATAATCTTAATTATTAGAGAGCAAATTTTATGGTAGTTCATAATAAATATTTGAGTGAATTCTTTTGTTATAAGTTTTACCTTAGGTGATTCACTTTAAGGTAAATGTTACCCAAACATTCTTCTATTTTTGCTAATTAGATATTGGTCCTCATTTTTCGATTATACCTTTGGAACATTTTCATTCGTGGAGCCTCACTTATCTAATAATATTTAAGAGAGAATAAATAAATAAATAATTAGCAACAAACAAATAATTAGTAAAACAAAAAATTAATTGAGTCACCTTCTATTCAACTCTTTGAATCACTTATAGGCCAATCATTCTTCTTGAAAATTATGTGTCTTTCTATCATAATTTTTAGAATAATTACAATATGAAGAAAAAAATTAATTATCAGAACATATAGAGAATGTCAACATGCATTGTTGATTTCTTCTATTTTTTGCTCAAAAAAAAAGAAAAAAATACAATATAGATTTTAAATAATACTGACTACAAACATCAATAGCTTTAATTGAATCATATACATGGAACCCAATCTTGTTCGCTTGAATAATATAACAATAACCCTTCATTCTAACATATAATTTTCAAACATTAAATCATTTGATACTTTTATGATGATCAACATCTTTTATATTGATTTATGCTATTGTTTGGTACTCCATATCAATTGAATTTTCAGTATTATTTGACAAATATTTAATATTATGTTTGTATATATTTGAGTATTTATTAGACAAATTTCATAAAATATATATTTTGAAGGAATTTTATGAATATTAGTAAAATCAAAGTTATTTTGGATAAAATTAATGGACTTGATAGAATATTGACTCGAAGGAGATAAAAGGGATGAGTCGTAATATTTTCCATTTTATGATTTAGGTACACCTTCTACAATCTTATGGAGTAGTTGGAGCAATTTTTTTTGGGCACAACTATATAATACTAGTCATGACTATATTTATATTTCATGACTCAACCACAAAGTTGATATATTCTTTTCACTATGCAACATAGTCTTTAGCATTATAATAATTCATTAGAGTTACAGCTATACTGTCTATAAAAAACAATAAAGGTTGTGATATTATTTTTTATATCATGGTAGCCAAGTATCCTATTACTATAATTAGCCATGATGATTTCTATTGCCACAATTAGCCATGATGATTTCTATTGCCACAACTTATTCATAACAAAGACAAAATTTTAATTATTTTGAGTCATGAAAATATTTCCTACCATGATTTTTCATTCCAAAAATATGAATTCTAGTCAAGAATTTTCTAAATCTATGACTTTTTGCTCATGCGAAAAAATACTAAAGTTGCATTCATTTCAAATATCTTGACTTTGTGTTTCAGAGAGTATATACATTATTCATAGAAATTCCCAAAGCTATGATAATTTTCTCCAAAGAAAAAATCAAAGTCGTGATCATTTCCAGTGCCATGATATTGCATTTTAAAGAATAAATATATCAGTCATGATCATTCTAAGACCCACAACAATTTTTTATAGAGAATACATTAAAACCACAATCATTCTTAATGCAATAATTTTATATTTTATTTTCTAAAGAAAATTTGTTTAAATCATGATATTCTCAATGAAATAATAATTTGCTCCAGATAAATATTACTTGAATCACAACATTTGTTACCACGAAAATTTTTCTACTTCAAAGAAGATGCAAAGACATTAGACATTTGTAACTTCAAGCCAGTCCCATGACTTATTTCTTAAAGCATCACATGAGTCTTAAAAGTATAAAAGTAACACTTAAAAAATTTATAAAAAAAGAAGATGATGAGAATATGCATTAAAACCAAGAGCACACAAAAACACTAGGTAGTTTAATTCTATCCTCCTAATTAGAGGCAGATCCAAAGTAAACAAGAGTAATATATAGTTGGAATTATATTTTGAGACTTAAATTCTCACTAAGTTTTTATTATGTATCCTCAATTTTATGAGATAACTCTCAAAATATTTTATATGAAGTTTTTCTCAATGTTAAACTAAATTAAAATCTATCGTTAATTTTAAGATGATTTGATTTTATAAAGTTTATGTTCGTGATATTGTTATGATTTTGATGGTAATTACTATTGATATTATTTAAAATTGACATTTAAGGTCTGTACCATGTTGCAGCTTTATGCGTGTTGGCTATGATCGATGATGACAGGTAAGTCATGGGATATATTTACCTGATATGCTAAGAAGGAAGTAACAACCCCTCCATGAAATGTTTCTCAAAATATTTTGCATGAATTCTTCCTTAATATTAGGTTACTTTGAAAACTAGAGTTAATTTTATGTACAATTGAATGGTGATTTGATTTCATAAAATTTTATGTAGGTGGTAATATTATGATTTTGATGTTTATTGATTATGATATTATTTAGAACATAAATTTAGGGTTTGTATTATTTTGGAGGTTTTGTGTGTTGGCTAAGATTGACGATGATATGTAAATCATGAGACACATTTACATGGTAAAGTAGAAGTAAGTGACAATCTTTTTAATCTTAATACATGAGATCCACCTATATGTAAAAACTCATAATTTGGCAAGTTTAATCATTATGAGTATGTTACTTATGAAATCAAATTTATGAACATATTTATGACTAATTTATTTTGCATATTCTAGAGTAATGTGTTGTTAAGCAAAACATCTAATTTGAGATTTCACCATAGCATGAAAGTTATATATCACTTATGATAGATAGTGATAGGTATGTCATGAGTTACATGAAATTAGAAAAGATTCATATGGTAGTGATAGTCTCATTTTCTCTTGCATGACTTACGATGGTGAGATTAATGGAAAAAAGTATGTCAATTATCGAGAGCTTGATACTTATAAAGTATAAAGCACAAATGCATGTAGTACTTAATTATTTGTCTTTGAGATATTAGAGGTCAGAAAATATATATGCACACTCGAAGTAGTACACAACTATAATGAATAAACATTATAGACATGTGAATGACCTAAGTATGGAATGACAAGTGGTCCATGTTGTGAAATATTTAGTACACAACTATAAGGAAATCTTTTCTAGTTGTGATAGTCTATGTTTGATAGCAACATTGTATGCCAAGAAGACACGGTCTATTTTAATAATTACGTACAATTTATTCGACAAATGATTATGACACTACACAATTACTCAAATAATATTATCATAACAAGGAAATACAGAAATACAAGAGTAAGTATTCCTTCGAAAGATTAAGTCTATTTACTCAACTTGGGCATCAATTGCTTCACCATTGGTTAATCAAACTACATATATAATTTATGTGAGATTAATATCTTGACAAAAGTTTACTTTTTACTTGTATAACTCATATATTTATAGAACTTAATTGTACAATTATTCATGAATCAATCTTAAGAAAACCTCTAATTGGTACAACAAAGAATGGTAGTGCATGAATAATTACTATAATTCAAGAATTGAGACATATACTAATCAATAAAAAACATCACAAGAAGATTTACAAGAAAGTTGTTCAAGACTTGATTTGTTTTGTTGGAAAATATTTAAATGTATTACATCCTTCATATAATTCATCTTGTAAGTGCTTTTAGAAGTTATCACCAAATTACTTGCCAAGCAATATGTATTATAGGTTTTAATATATTTTGATTTATTTCAAAAGAAGGTAGTTTTTTATGTTGCTCATTGCAATAAATTCTCCATAATTAAAAACAATACCAAAGGTATCTTTCTCATTGAATGATTTGGTAAAATGAAAGTTCGAGTTGAACCTTTTGAATGAGGCAAGTGATAATTTGTTGAAACCTTGTATCTCTTTCATAGTGTTTCCTTTGCATACTTGAGTAGAGAATAATTGAAGAATGTATTGTAGATAGTATAATAAACAAATTTTATAACATATTATATATTATCATACTTTTATGTTCGTTAAGAGAATTTAAGGTAGGACTTTCATGGATGAAGAATCACTAATTATTTTCTCTTCTATATTTAATTCCTTGAGAAAACTCATTTGCTATCTCAAACTCCTTTTATCAATTTATCTTAATCCATTATTTTTCTAGGATTGAAATTTGTGTTATGCGGTAGGTCTTCCTATATTAAGCTACTCGTATATCTCTTGCTCATTAATGATATATGTGTTACAACTTTTGTAATACTCAATTTTGAAGTAAATAGTTTATTTTCATGTCAGTGAGAATGCATCTTTTTATTTTCTTCATCTAAGCACAACATAGCTATATTTTCATGTTTGATACATGCAAAATGTATTTTTTTCATAATGAATAACCTCATCCAATGGCTAAAGAGGCTTCATTTGCATATCGAATCAGATACAAAAATTTTGTGTTTGGAATATTTCTGCTTTAATTTCTTCCCAAGTATTTAATAATATCTACATGCCATAGAAAGGTAAAATAAATAATGTATATGTTTGTAAAAATGTTTATGTTATATATTTTATTAGTCTACAAACATAACAAAGATATAAAAAATTTGCAAAAGCATATAAATGTAAATACATTAGTAAAAATGATTGTAAAGACATGAATATTGTGGTCGCAAGTACATTCATTTATGTGTCATTGTACTTATAGGAATAATATTAATAATTACATGCTGAACACACCATTATACTTTACATGCTGACAGAATTCACAGGTCTCACCTTGGATCCTCCTAAACCAATAGAAGGATGGATGCTTGAAGAACAGAATTATTAAAAAAAATTCAATTTATTTTCATGGACATCAATGCATACCAACATTTGATTGAATAATATCTATGTAAGTATAGCTTTGCTTGCAATTAACAAAATCCGTATTGAGTGGGAAGTATGGTAACCAAAGAGAAGAGAAACATTAAAGTTGGCTTAACAATCAACCCAAGTTAAGATGCTTCCAATGTTAAAGATAAAATTCCTAACCCAATTATAATAGTTATTATATGAGCACATGCAATCCACACATTCCCTATTGTAATTAAAACATAACACACACACACACACACACACACACACACACGGTAATGATGATTTATTTTGGAATGGAATAGAGTTATGGAAGAAACCGGCATGTTTTTTTCAAAAAAAAAGTGTTCGTGTAGAAGCCATGAAAGTTATTTAAAAGAGTTTTTCTATTATGTTTATAAACCTAAAAACATATAAACATTAATATTTTTAGTTGTTTTTACAAATTAACCAAGATTATTCGTGAAGGAAAAATGCATTCATGAGTAAAATGCTAATTATAGGTTATATATATTCTTAGTTTAATCATATTTCATGTAGGACAAATCAATCAAACAAATCAATAAACAAGTCAAAAATGACTCACTACTTGCCGTGTATGTGTATGCTATTTTCATTATGGAGTGGCTATTTCCTTTTTTTAGTAGGAAAATAATGAAACAAATATGCCCTTATCTCTCTTTCACATCAATCATAAACCAAAAAGAAATCCCAATATAGAATATGTGTTCACATTAAATAAATATCAAGTATGTGTACAATCCAAAGGCATGCACATATAATCCTTTCATTTTTTTTTGATTTTGTTTTGTTAAAGGAATTATGGTGGGTGCTCAACTGCTGTATAGATGCCCTTGTTCATTTATTTGGATTTTAGTGGTATGCAAAGAGAGAATATGAGATTGTATACATAGATTTTTGAGTAGATTTTATTATGAGTAGATAGGTTAGGTAACATAATCATTATTGTATAGATTTTATTTCACGCTAAAAATGATGCTTACAATAAACATAATTAATTTTAAGTTATAAGCATAAAACCACATAAAATAATGATACTTAGTATAAACATCATTAAAATTAAAAAAAAAATTATGCACAATAAGGATGCAGTGAAAAAATATCATTGTATATCATCCAATAATGATGATTACTAAAAGCATCATTAAATAAAAAATTACTGAAAACAATTTTTATTATAGTGTTTATTCATCACTAATATTCTATTTCAAAAATTTTAATGAAATATGGTGCACGAAGATGAATAATCATCAATTCAATAAAACTTTACTCGTCATTTACCTAATTATCATATTGTAATGGACCATATACATCCATGGAGGATGAGAACACTCTTCTAGATTGTGCTAACATTTGTACATGAAAAAAGTTGTAGTTACTTTATGATCTCTTTCATTTCTTTACTATATAGTTAAAGAAGATGGATGATGAAACATGGATTTTCTAATTACTTTTATGATGAGATGTCACTAGCCATGAAGTAAGTTATAGGCATAATGTGTAGTGGAGATTCATGCATAGTAAAGACATACAATAACCTAAATATCAATCTAATACCAAGACATTCATTAATATTTTGAAGGATCAAAATACAAAAACCGCCCGCCCTGAACAAGAGGAGGCGTGGGCCACAGGTCGCACATAAGCCGCCGGGTCGCACGACAACTACTACTAAAATACTAGTCGTAGGGCACTAAAAATCTATCTATCAATAAGTCTATCAATCTATCTTCAATTTGTCTATAAATCTTTCTATCAATTCATCAATCAATCAATCTATCTATCTATTTATCAATATTTCTATCTATCAATATGTCTATTTTTACAGTCTCAAAGTTTTCTCCTTCATATATTGCAGTGAGTTGGCTAGAAAAGACATGACCAAACTCAACACATTTATGAGTCTTCTAATTAGATTTTCGGAAGATCTGAGACTTGTGTGCATCATGCAAACATATTTTTAGCCTGCTTATTGTAGGATTTCTTGGTCGACATCTAGGAATGACATACTAATATTTTATAAGTTAGAAAATAAATAATAATTAATGAATTTATGCCATATAGTAGAGTAATGTCCGTGATTTCGATATCTGGACAAGTCACGATGAATATTCATGTCTCACCAACCACTATGTAGATTCTAAATGGACAATAAATAAAAAAATTTTAGGATTCTTTGAGATTCTCCATCCTCATGATGACCAGACCATTTTTGAGTGTATGATGAAAATCTTAGAGAATATAAAATTCATAATAAATTTTTAGTATCAATTTCGATAACGCATCTAATAATAGAGTAGTGATTAACATGTTTCTTAGGAATATTAGAGATGTAGTATTAGAAGAGATTTTTCATGTCATATGCATGTGTCAATGTGATTAACATGATTGTACAAGCAGATATGAATGTGTGTTCCCTCATGTTTGATAATATACGTAATACATTAAAATATATTCGTACTCCTTGCAGACAATAGGAGTTTGGTAGTCTCTATTTGTCTGTGAATTTTAAGAAGAAGAAATATTATCGGATATGAGATACCCTTGAAATTACATGTGTTGGATACTAACATGTGATATCCAACGTCAATAATAAGAGTGATAAACTTATTATTGATGATATTGACTAGGCTTCAGGAATTTTATTTATGAAATTCTTGAAGATTTTTTATGACATAATGAACATGTGTTGTCGGTTATACTCCCACGACTTACATTGTACTCAGGTGCATATGCAACATTAGTAGCATGTTTAGGAAGTATCGAGCTAACCCAACATTTAGCCATATGGTTGTAGAGATGGAAACCAAATACTTAAAGTATTGGTCTACCCTTACATCTATTATTGTCTTGCTGTATGCATGGACCCTAGGGTTAGGTGGAAGGGGTAGATAACACTCTGACTTACATTTTCTCGTGCATGAATCTGGAAGACCCACTTGAATGGTTCATTCACGAGAAATTACAGACTTGTTCACATACTACGATACTAAGTATGGTGGTAGTAGTAGTGAGACTGTGATTACGGATATGGATATTTTTTCAGAGATGATTTTTCCATTCAGTTAGTGCGGGGAAATGACAGGGTGGACCGTCACATAGGAACGAGCTTCCTCGGTACTTAGATACCTATACTGCTCAATCTTATCACATTTTGATATTAAAAATCTTGATATATTATAGTGGTGAAATTATATGAGTTCACCTTTTCCGTGCTATCTAGGATGACACGAGATCTACTGACTTCTCTAGTGTCGAGCGTAGCAACAAAGTTTACTTTTTTTGTTGTAGTGAACGTGATTTTGGATAGGAGATCATATTAGTTCAGATATTGTTGAGATATTAGCATGTTTTAAGTATTGGGAGGGTTCGAGGTTAGTATCCAGGATAATGCAGGAGTTGAGACCCAGATTGTATCCGCTGTGAAAGCATAGTTGATTGTTGATTATGAGATCCATATGATAGTGATTTTGATGTTGTGGTTGATGATTATCAAGATATGCTAATTGATGATTGACGTGGTTACTGGTTGTCCTTGGTCCCTGCCCGTGCTAGATGTCATGCCACGTAACATTCTATTTGTCATTGCTACTTGATTTTGATTTTGATGTCTCACGGTCACGGACATAGTGATATTTATGTTATTCTTGATTCTGATTTTTATTTTGATATTTGTTTTGTATACTTTTTTAATACGTTACGTAGTATTTCTTTTGGTTCAGTATCTATTGACCAATTAGGACATTTGGCTGCTTTTATTTTTATGATTTTGTAATTTTTTTTAACGAAATTTTTTATTTAATTTATTTTTGTGTTTAATTTTTTATTAAAATTCTATAATTTAAATCAAATAAATTATAATCTTAATTGATTATTAAATAATAATAAAATTTAAACTTTATTAATATTATATATTAAATAATTTTCAAGTTACAATTTCAAATTTTTAAACCTTATCTATATATATTATATAATATATATTATATAATATATATTTTATAAATAGTTTAATACAAAAATTTAAATATTTAAAAATAAAAAAAATTAATTTTTTTAAACAGGCTAGTACGGGCATGACCCGGCATTGTACATTTACCTCCGGGCCAGCTGGTCGTGTCGAGCGTAGCTTGAATAAACCATGTCGGGCCAGACATGGCAGGTACAGTAACCATGCCATGCATGGACTGACACGAAAGCACAGTCGTGCTCACAAAAAAATGGGCTGGCCAGCCCGATACGTCCCTATTGACACTTAGAAGCACCAAATAATTGAAATCCTTCTAAAGTATGTTATGATTGGATGCATTTGAAATTATATGATTTCAAGTCAATTAACAATTATATCTTATTTTATTCAAAATTTGTTCATATTAAACTTATATGGAAAAATATTATGAAGGGACATATTTAGACTGATTGCAAGATTTCAACTTTGTTTATAATTATGCTTTCAAGTATTAAATATGTTATTGCGAGAGCAATATGGAGAACATATTTACAATTAATTTGTATCTTTTAGTGGTTTACTAGAATAATAAAGTTTATTACAAATAATATCAATCTATCCTATTGGGCGGTCATTTCTGAGCTAATGTCATATTTGTTCAAACTTATAGACATGAACAAGAATATGACCAAAATAATGACATGGTCCTGATCATGGTTGTGGTAGACATATTTTCTTGCATTGTGGTGGTAATCAAAATTGTTTATTGTAGAAATCACAATTCAAACCACTAGAAGTGAAATAATTCAGAGGCCCGGCCTAAAAATGATATAGGACCATCTCGGAAACATACTCATGAGAATAAATATTATAATTGTGGTATAACAGGCAAAAGTCCTTAGTTGTTATTGAGTTTGATTCCTGTCTAGGACATTTGTATACTTTATAATATTTAATCAATCTTTATAACATTTCAATTAAAGAAAAAGAAAGATTATTAAAATAACTTCATTGATAATAATGACTCGATGGATTTAACTTATTTTGATATTTCATACTAACTTTGAAGATCTTAATAGAAAAATTGATCATCTAATTAGTAATGAAAATATTATTATAAATTAGAATTAGTTGTTCTATTTTCATTTTGAATTTTATTATGTTATTTTTGTTTGAATATATATATTTCAATGACATATAAGTATTTCTTGTTAATTGTTTTTATTTATACGTAAATAAATATAAATCTTTCTCATGCCTTGATAATCATATGATATTAGAGGTTTCAACCGAGCCAAGCTGGCCTGGTCGGCATGAGGCACGGCACTGCAATTCCTGGCCTGTGACTGCGTGGCGGCGCGATGGCGTACTTCGAAACCCTAAATTTTTTTAAATTAGGGGTTAGGCTACCTAGCGGCACGAGACACACGTCAAAACCCTATTTTTTTTAAATTAGGGGTTCGGTTGCACGGGGGCGGACGGCTGTGCGCAGAAACCCTTAATTTTTATTAAATTTAGGGGTTCTGCCCGACTGGGGCCACCCCGACGAATTTCGTGCCGGACTGATATCTACAAAACCATGCTGCTGAGCCTGGATCGGCATGGTACAGTAACGTGTCTGGCCCAACAAGAAAGCAAGTCTAATATTATATAATAAAAATAATAATTTCTCATCATTTTGGTTGTCTAAAATAAATATATCTTGGAAAAATATTCCTCTTATTAAGTGGATATATCAAATCATCATCAAATTTTTGATTATATTTTATCATGAGCTATAACAAACTATTATGATTTTATATGAATGTGGTCATTCATATTTTTCTATAATGCACAGTATTATTAAAAATTATTTTGGGCATTATTTGAAAGATTAGAAGATACTTATTCCTAGTGATCAGAATAGTATTGCATTATTTGAAGCAAAGTCTTATTCCTAATGTTATTTTTTGTACTGCTACCTAATTTGAATTTGTCCTTCGACCTTAAGTTAATCATGAATTTTTTTATTTACAAATTATTTTACGTTCCCAACCTAATATTTTACTTTTATATATTTTTGGTTGTGTTGGTTCCTATGGCTCAACTTCAACATACTAAGTTAGGCTTAATGTTGATTTGTTATATAAGTTGGATTACCTTTTTTTCGCTATTATTATTATTATTATTTCAACCTTTAATGAGTATTTTATTATTTGATTTGTTGCTTATCACTTTAATAAATAATGTTTTTCTTGCTATTCAGGGGCGACAAGTCAACCCAGAAGAATAGTGAGATATCACGTGAAATATTGCTTCATGTCATGGATATAGAAAAATTCAGAAATATTTTATTGCTATTATTTCATCTTGATCTCTGCACAAGAAGACAGGTATCAACTAAAAGTTCAAAAAGTATTCACTTACAAAGACTTGTAAATCAGTTACTTAATTTCTTTATGGATATAGAAAATACTGCAATCATATATACCCTTCATGAATACTCTAGCACATATAATATTTATGTAAGACAATTGGATAATATTATGACAACATAGTCTAGAGGTTCGACAATTCTAGAGCATAAGTAGATTATGAAATACTTTACCATTGGATAATATATGATTTTTTATTAGAATCTTTTATATTACAGATAAATATTTGTAGAAATAAAAAATAAAAGTCATAGTCCAATTGTTTTGAAAAGAAAACTCACATAAAACTACTAATATAGCAATCAGGAATAATAAGAACGAAATAAATAATCAATTTAAATATTATTATATTTATAATAATTTTTTTGAGAATTTATCATTGATTATCATAATACTCAAAAATAAGAAAAAAATATAGTAAAAAATGAATAATTATCAGCAATCTAAGTACTAGCTCTTGTGACCAAAATACAAAAAATAGTAGTAGGATGAATAAAAAAAACTAATAGCGTTTGAAGATCAAAAAATATGTGATTTTAGAGATGTATTTTGTATAATCTTCTTTGTGAGAATTTATGGATGGATCCAGTTATCAGTCTTTCTCAATATTTTATGGTGTTCTTGGCTCCTTCCTTTGAAATATTTGCCCATACATATTTCTACTATTTCCTTTATTCCTATGATATGTTCAACGCTGGAAGAATGTCTCGCATTTACATATATTTGCCAACCCAACATTACTCTCTTTGATAGTAATGTTGGGTTGGTTCACACTCACACATGTGCATTGTACTATTATATTGCATATTTTATCTTCCTCTTGAAATTTAATGGCTTATTATACTCAATAACAAGTAACATATAATTGGGCCCATATATTATGAGCCAATATGTTAGGGCAGCTAACTTGCTATCAATAACTATGTTGTGGCCTTGATAAATTTATCTTTAATAAATATTTTGGTTGCATTGGTGCATCACAAGTCTTGATGATGTGTTTCTATTATTAGAGCTTGTTTAACATTTATATTTTTTATCATTTACTTGAATGATATCACCAATATATGGTGATGAAAAATCAAGGATCAGTTTATCATTATTTTTATCCAAGTATTTTCCTAATATAATTGAGGTGTGAGTCTTATGATATTAGTTTTCAAGTCAAATGTGATTATTATATTGATTTAAATTTTGTATGCATTTTTTAAATTATGTTCATCTTCATTTTGGTTTTAAGTATTTTATTTTTTTTCCTATGATAATCATTAGCTTGTTAAACTATATTTTTTTCTTTATTAATTGATTAGTTAGTTTAAATATTTTTTTTGCAAAAAATATATTAGTTTTCTTCTCCACATATCCAGATCATTAATCATGTGAGATTTTTACTAGGTCTTTTTTTAAAATCTTATCTAGTATACTATATGATAAATGATTACTAATTCAAGTAATTTTTAGAAATTGACTTTATTCACTAATTTCAATTTTACCAGAGAAGAGTGATGAGAAATAACTAGTTGATCAAGTTCACCCCCGCGCGCGCACACACACACACACCCACCCACCCACATTGTCAGTGTCCAATATAAGTAAGCTATAACTTCAAAAA
Source organism: Sapria himalayana (assembly GCA_029783825.1). Classification (NCBI taxonomy): domain Eukaryota; kingdom Viridiplantae; phylum Streptophyta; class Magnoliopsida; order Malpighiales; family Rafflesiaceae; genus Sapria; species Sapria himalayana. The sequence continues at coordinate 52,787 of JAREIK010005067.1, forward strand.
AAAGATTTGTGTTTAGTGCTAGCATTATCCTGGAAGTGTTACTTGATTTTTTTTCTTAATAAAAATATTGTATTCCGAAGGCATGAAGAAGATGGGGGGCTATGAGCCTCTATGACTATGAATGAATGCCCTTGGTAATTCTGCATTTAATTAAAACACTCGTTGATGTGTATTTTATGGCTGAACTGCAGACGTGCTCGTTGGCAACTTTATCCACAATATTTTGAAGAGGCAGCATGTGCCCGAACATCAATGTTTATGCTCTGTGATGGCTTGGCTTTTCAATCCATTCGTCCTTACGATTGGAACCCGTGGTAACTGCGAGCCCATTGTGTGCGCCACAATTTTGTAGATCATTATCTTCCTCATGAATGGTAAGGCAAATGTTGCCTATATGGCTATGGCTTGCTGAGAGGTTGAAATCAAAAATAAACCAGGCCGAGCCGAGCTCACGACACAGCCTGGATTTGTTTGCGTGTTGGCTGCTGATGTTGCTTTGTTTGCCATGCAGGAAATATTTTTTAAGCTGCATCCTGGTATGGTTTTAGCTCTGGACCCGCTTGTCTTCTAGTCTGGCCGAAAGCTGCTGCTCACTGTGGAATGGCAGAGTGCTCAACGGGGGGCCATGATCATTAGTTTGAAGGGCATGTTTGCAGCACAGAGAATCATGTTTGCCATGGTGTCAGGGCTAGTCTTCTGCTCCCTCACTGGGTTCTTCTGTTTGTACGGGTGGGAGTTCTTGAACTAGGCGCTGTTCTACCACCTCGCTCACACAGATCCAAGACAACTTTTCCATCTATTTTTACCACATGTATCTGCATCCCGAACAAGCCTCCTTCACCTTCCTCTCTCCTTTTTTTAATACTTTTCTTTCCTCTTTTTTTTATGTTTTCTTTTCTTATTTTTTTTATTCGTCTCGTTCTCTCCTGCAGGTTATCACAGCGCAGTACTTTGTATGGTTCTTCTGCTTGATGCCGTTGATACTGCCATGGAGCAAATTGAAAGTGAAAGGCCTTGGAATGGGTTGCATTCTACTATGGATGGAGCCCAGATGCATTGGTTGTTTTGGGGCTATTTGCTCGAATTCCTGGGGGAAAATGTCCTATTACAGCTCTGGATTGCAAGCGTGCTCTTCTACATGACAAACATGTTTGTGCTGTCCATGTTCATCACACACCATCGATATTCTCACACGTTTGATCCACCAAAGCAGATAAGCCACAATGAACCATCAAATATCTGATTTTCTAAAAAATGAGCCATAAATCTTTTCTGTCAAATTAGATAGCTTGTTTTCAAACTACTTGCAGTGACTACTTTTAATTTGGAAAATCATCTGTGATCTTCTTACATTAGCAATCAATTAGAAAATATAACTTAACTACATGGGCCATTTATTGCTGACAAATTTAAGATGATAACAATGATCTACAATCACAGAGCTTTCCCAGCCTGCTATGTGCACCGAAACAGATTTTGTAGCCACCTCAAGCATCAAGAAAATGGAGCACGGGGTGTGGGGCTTCTCTGCCAGCTTCAAGATCTTAGCGCATCCACATTTGCACATCTCAACAATGACAACAAGTCATCCTGAAAATCCAGCAGATGACAAAATTGAGCTCTATTCTTGTTGTCCCAGCCACTTTTAAACAAGATCTATATTTTGCTTACCTTTTTCCCTTTTGTTAAAAGGCCATGAGCCCTTAAAATGGCACGAAGCCTCTCTTCTGTTAAACTGTACCAGTCCTATCTGACGAACAGCTGCTAGAACCCTCTGCACAGATACAAAACACCATGACTGAGGATTGAAAAAATTGTGGTCATCTGAATCATTTTGAGGTTCTTTGCAGAACACCACCACCTAATGAGGAGCAGAAAAAATGCAACAAATAAAATGTCACTTTGTAGGAAGCACCTACCTTGTGGAGAATTAATTTGACAATCTGTTCGCTTCTTTGCTGAAGATCTTTGGTTAACAGCCCTACCTGCAAGCCTACAAGAAAAGCATGCGAAGATGACAAGGCGAGAGTTGATAAATATGAACTAATATTCGTTATGCCGCACAATAAAGCAGCTATCTTGAGCTGAGTTAATGAAAATGAATGAATATCCATGACAGCCAAGGACACATCCATCCGTTCATATCATCAGCTACCAAGAAACAAGAATACCTCTAGATGTTGTTGATGGCAGTTTGGCATGACATCGTTACTCTCATTATTTGCAGGAAAAATTGAATTTATGTATCCCAACCCTAAAAAAGTTGTTCCTTTAAAGGTGGGGCCTTTTTTTTGCAATTTAATACACCAAAAAACAAATATTACTTTTTGGTGTTAAAAAGGCACATAGCATGCTAATAATTAAAAAAACATAAGCTAGTTAAAATATACATTTGAGCTTCCCTAATTCATGTCAGGGTTTAAAACACTTATGATCTCCCAGTAGTCTTTGCTGAATGTGAGCTGCCCCAACAAGATATTTTATAGTTTCTTTTATGGATTAGGTTTTCAAATGGCATTGGAGCATATTAGGGTTTAGTCTGCCATGGCAGAACAATGCAGTGTGGCACGCACAGTTGCAACGGCAGCTCTAGAAGTGGTGCTTCTACGAGTCAAACTACAGGCATGTGCAGGATGTGGAGTGTAACAGCACAGTGATTATGGGTGTGATGAACAGCTAAGTGTTGTGTGAATATCACAAGTACAAAGTAATTGTGGTTGATAAGTGTGCTCTTTCAAATTATTGAGACTCGGGCACATAAACCATGGTCTCCAAATAAATAGGATCATAGTCAATTAGTTGAAGATCCATTGAACTCTCAACTTGTTGATGAGCAGCTATCACATGTTCTTCCATTAGTTCCTGAGATAAAATAAAGAAAAATTCTATTCGAGATATACATAAATAAAATAAATATTTTGCATTCCAAATAATTTTTAAAATGTACTATAGTATTATGAAATTTTATTAATATAACAAATTCTTAGAGTAATTTGAGACTTATTATCAACAAATTGACAATCTACTTTCTTCACAAGCATCTTCCTGAAAATCTCATTAAAATTGGGATCTCCACCCAATTCTCCAGCCTAGAATATGTTTTTATTAAGTCATAAAAAACAAAAGATCAAAATATTTAACAAAATTAATAAAACCATGCAGAGATTTGATTTATTATACAATTAGGAAAATGACTAAATATATAAATGTTTAGAATTTTAAAATTATACCAAATCTCAAATGGCTCAATGTGAATTTGAC
>JAREIK010005068.1:0-29529 GCA_029783825.1 Sapria himalayana
ATGAGAAAAAAAAAGAGCTAAGTTTGACTCATGTAGAATAAATAAGGGAAAGGTATCCCAGGTTAGAGTTTTAAATGGTATAACTAACTTAAAAAAAAAAAAAAAAAAAATCAACCAATCACATTTTAAAAAAACATTCACAAAAAAAGTAAACTTATTATAAATATATTAAATCTCATGTTGGAATTTTTTATTGAAACAAAACATAATTCTATGGATGGGCAGTCAGGGCATCCCAATATCATGAATATAGTCAATATCTGAAGAATAAACATACATATCCTTCGAATACTCAATGAAGAATAATGGATCCTTCCCGAAAACTTCCTTGAAATTAAAGAGCCCAATTTCCCACCCTGGAAAAATATTTTCCATCTCAACTTCTTCTTTCCTAATCTTACGAAATATTTCCCTTCAATGGATAATAAAGGCAAAAACATATCCTTATATTTTATGTAGAGACGTTGAAGATGACATTGACTGGAAATGAAGGCATAGATATTTCCGTTCACACTATCTTTCTTCTCGTTATTCTTTTTCTATCGTTTTCATGATCAAAGCCTCTTTATCTTTTTTTTTTATACTGGATTAAATGACTAATAAATGAAAATAGCTTAAATGCTAAGCTACCCATGCCTCCTAGCTTGAACTGAAATCAATGGTTGTTTTGGTCATAATTTTTAAAACTATTTTTATTTTTAAAGAATAAAGAATATAAGGAAAACACCTAGAAAATGTTTAATTTTTTTATTATGAAAAATATAAAAAACACATATAACTACTAAATTCAGATAATAAGAACAATTTTCAGAAAACACAAAAATGGTGTATTTGTAGTGGAGGAGCCACCATAGGCTCAAGGGCATAAAAAAAACAAATAAAATGAGTTTGAATAAATATATATAATTAATTTATTAAATTTAAACTTTTTTTTCTTCTCTATTTTCTTTTTTTAGGGCTGTTCAAGTTACAAAATGGGCCTAATGGTCCATTTAAAACTTTTTCCAAAAAATATTATTGTTATTATTTTTTCTTTATCTAGGGAACGAGATAGGGGGACAAAAGGTTGGTGTGGAAGTTTTTTTAGGGTGAATTATGTCTTGGGGTCTTGGGAACCCCAATAATTAATAGAAAGGCCTTATAAGACCTATATTTGACCTCAAAAGTATGAAACAAACAAAAATTAATGTTAAGGATATAATATTTTTATAATACCTCATTTACCCCTGATGATGTGGAAAATAATAAATGTTACATTTATTAAGAAAGAGAGAAAAGTCTTCCATCTTCTCTCTTTTCTCGTTTGTGATGTTTAGGGTTTCAAATCTCTTTTTGGTCTCTTTTCAAATCTCTTTTTGGTAACAATTCTGAAGAACCAGGTCTGAAAGAAGCGGAGAAGCTAGGGTTAGGAGAAAGGGAAGAAGCAAAGAAGAGTGAGGAAAGGGCGGGGCAGCAGCAGTAACAGTAAGAGCAGAGGGTGGGAGGAGAGACGGAAGGATTCCGATTCCGTTTTCGACGTTTAGGGTTTTTGGGAGACCCGTTTTTGCTGTGGAAGAAGGGTATGCCAACGAGCTAGAAATAGATCGAAGAAAGGAGACGAGCTGGGAAATCGCGGTGTATCATCATTCTGAAGAAGAACCCTAACAAACCAGAGGAAGAATTTCGAAGCTTGGTTCGGCTATTTTTGATCTGCAGAGAGGGGAAGCCAAATCGAAGTCAGTATCCAAAATCTAATAAGATTTTTTCAGCATCCCAACCCTAACCCTAACAACCCGATCAAATTTTCAGGTACGAACCCTAACCCTATGCTCTGTTTGCTGATCTTTAGTGCTACTCCATCATTTCTTTGATCATTCTAAGACCTTGTATAATACTTCTGGTTCGGGATTATTTGTTGCATACCATACTTACAGAAAATTAGGCCATGAGCCAAGTCAATCAGCCATAATTAATATAAATGGCCATGGTTGAAGAACCCAGAAGAAAGGGTAGACCATATCCCTTCTCTCTTTCAAAAGTAAGAAACACCCCCACAAAGAAAATTGGAAAAATAAAATAAAATAAAGTAACCATGTAAAAAAGCTACAATGATTTGTGTTTATATAGGGGAAGAGGAAGGAAGAGAGATCTCAAGATGTCAAGATGCTATGGATGATTTGTATATATATTTTACATAATGGGCAGTAGACCCCCTTCTCAGCTTTCTACACTTACCAGTGAAGACATGATTGATTCATTGATTAAAATTTCTAACAGCCATGAATCCTAGCTCCTTCATAAAAAGTTGGTTTATGCTCTTAATTTTACCTTGAAAACAACAACTCCATAAAATTCTGCACGTATGCTGTTGCATTTTACCCATTTCAATTAGGTTTTGGAATATTCAATGGTGCTTGGTGAAGTTACAAGTTATACATTCCATAATTATGTTTTTTGATGATTAATAGTTTTCGGTATTGTGGTTGTAATATTCAAACAATTAGTATGGAAAAACAGAAACTCACGTTCACTTAGGTTGATGTTAAAGTTATGTTTTTGTATTACTTGTTTGAGCATTGTTGCATTCACATAGGGCAGGGGCTGGCCAGCCTAGGCATGGCAAGTTCAGATAGTATGTCAAACATATGATATGGTGTAAAAAATAAAATTAAATACAAGGCAGTGGGCATTATAACATTGTGTTGCAAGAGAGAAATCATCATACACCTAAACTGAAACAAATAATAGACAAGGAAACTTATTTATTGAAAATAACATAACAACTAACCCTCAAATTTGTTTTTATTATAGTGTGAATGGAGCCAACCCGAATTTGGCCTCCATTTGTAATAACAACAAACAAATTTAGGGGTTTTTTTAATGAAAATTTCAAAGTTCATAGTTCATTTACACAAAAATATGCAATACATGTTTATTATCCGGAATACATTTTTTATATAGTTTAAATTAATTTATTACATTTTAAATAGGCTGATGGACGATACAATAAACATTTATTGTTACGTTTATGCGGGAGGTAAACTTGTGCAACAAAATGATGGGCTATGGAAATACATAAGGGAATGTCATATGCAGAATTCACAAGTAGAATATTGGAGAAATTTGACATTTCCATGGAGCTTGCTAAGATGCACTATATCCTCAAGTTCAATCCCAAAGTCATCCAAGATTTGGAAGATGCTGGTGACTTAGATAATGTGATCTCTTACAGTGATAATATTGTTGAGGTTTACATAGTAGAATCATCCTGTTTCGAAGGTGTTGAGGAAAATTTGCCGACTACACATGTGGCAAATAGGTTAGTAATTTTTAGATGAACGTTGTAGTTTTTTGAAAGATTCCTTTATTATGAATTAATTTTATTCACTTTTGTTTATACCATGCAGAAGCCTACCCCTAGTACTATCTTCCTCGTGCGCCTCCAATAATGACATAACATGTGATGTGATGCTACAATCAAGAGGTTTTTCATCCCGGTGTGCAGAAACTGATTATACCCCATTAGAGTCGGATCGTTTCCGTGAAGCTATATTGGGTTCAGGTCATACTTTCAAAAATGCCGAAGAGTTTCGTAATGCGATATATCAGATGTCTTTAGGTGGAAGGTTCCAGTACAAGTACTTGAAAAACTCACCTAAGCATATGTCGGTCAAATGCTCAATTGAGTTATGTCCATGGAAGATAACAGCTCATGCTGTTGCGGGTAATGAAATCTTGCGAGTTCACACATTCCGCGATAATCATAATCATATTGCGCAAGATCAATGTTCATCTAAGTTGAAGGTTAGTTCAAAGCGGGGCGCCGTTATTGTAGGAGATGTATTTAGGACAACTCCCGATTATCTCCCCCGCCAAATATGCAAGGACTTTTCTCATGATCATGGAGTGGGACTAACTTATAACCAAGCTTGGCACATTAAAGAGAAGGCTAAGGAGCGTATTTATGGAGCTCCACGTGACTCCTATATGTTTTTGCCTTGGTTGTGCCATAGGCTAAGGGAGATCAATCCGGGTACTTTAGCTGAATATACTTCCACTGATGGTCACTTTAGCCAATTGTTTGTCGCACATGCATTTTCGATACAAGGGTTCATGCAAGGATGTCGACCAATACTGGCTATTGATTCTTGCCACCTTAGCGGGCCATATAAGGGAGCTCTTTTGTCGGCCATTGCATATGATGGTGATGATGGGATGTTTCCTTTAGCCATTGGTGTTGTCAGTTCTGAAAATTATGAAGATTGGTACTGGTTCTTAGAGAAAGTGAAGCATCTATTGGATGGTAAAGAAGTTGTGATTATTTCCGATAGACATCAAGGGATCTTGCGCAGTGTTTCAGAGTTGTTTGGGACAGAAAATCATGCATATTGTTACCGCCACTTAAAGGAAAACTTCACTACCTGTTTTAATAGACAAAATATTAGAGGGAAGAAAGGAAAGGAAGATGCTTGGGCGCTTTTAGATGGCGTTGCTTTCGCAAGATTAGAGGCGGACTACAATGATGCATTTCAAAAACTTGTTCAATTCAATGAGGACTTGGCAAAATGGGTTATCGAAAACAACCCTCAACATTGGGCGATGTCTAAGTTCCCCAAAAAGCGGTGGGATAAAATGACCACCAACATCGCAGAGTCCTTCAACTCATGGTTGAGAGAGGAGCGTCATCAAACCATTTATACATTGTTGTTGACGCACATGGATAAGCTTGTTGGGATGTTAACTAACCACATTAATGCGTCTAAAAAGTGGAGAAGTGTGGTTGGACCTAAAACCGAGGAGAAGCTCTTGGCGAATATTATGAGGTCTGGACCGATATCTGTTATGCCCTACATTGGAGGTACATTTAGGGTGTTCACCGGCGAGGTATACTTAGTTGTCGACATGAACGAACAATCTTGTTCTTGCATGTCATGGCAAATGTCTGGCTTGCCATGTGCTCATGCTTGTGCCGTCATACGTTATTCAAAGCAAGATGTTTATGACTATGTGGATACATGTTTTCTTCTCTCAACTCATAATTTGATATATTCTGGTCAATTTCAACCATTGGCGACGCATAACATGCCTAAACCTTCTGATGATGGAAGTTTACAAGATGGAGAAGGTCATTCATATCCTACCCTCCTACCCCCAAATGTGAAGCGACCTCCAGGAAGACCTCGACAAAGTCGCATTGAGTCACAGTTCGCCCATAAGAGGCCTATTCATTGCTCTAGATGCAATGGAGTTGGGCACAATAGGTCAAAATGTAATAATCCTTTACCGTGAGGCAATCATTTTCATGTTGGAAAAGCTATCTCCCTTGTGTGTGTTAGATTTAGTCCATGTCATTTTGTTCATTGAGTTGAATTATTGTTGTTTCATTTATTTGCTTTGGTCAGACATTATGATGTTATTGGGATTGTTGATGTATTTGAACTCGTGATTAGCACTGTTTTTTGTTCTTTGACAACACGAAATCCATTGACTGTCTTGTCACTTTCTTACTTTATTTTACCTTTTTTTCCTTCCATGTCCTATTCACAATCAATAGATATGAATTAGTACATCAAGCACACAATTCGTGCATTAGCGTTTCGCTACGAATTAACATCATTCCAAAGTAAGTGAATAAGCTGTCTTCCATCAATTGAATTTTCTGCATATTAAAAATATATGAATTTTTAATAATTGTTTGTTTGTTAGCAGGTTTTCTACGCCTTAATAAAATGCATCGACAGGGAAGGCAACAGTCTGCTACAGATGCATCATCTACTACCTCGGTATGCTTAATAGCGCTTATGTATTGTGATTGTTATATCATCTTCATTATGTGTAATGTTAATATTAATTTAACTTTGCAGTTTTTTTTCCCCAATTTTTTTATCATTTACAAGATTCTAACATCTCCCTTTCTTGGTTACTCATGTAGGAGTGCACTTTATTGACGCGATGTTCACCAACGCGATTCCTCCGCTTGTGTAGTCAGCTTGATGAGCGTAAACAAGAAGCAATCCGTGATATGAATTTTGGGGGACTCCTATCTATCACGTGCAAAGAAGTCCGGCATAATATATGCTTATGGCTCATTGAGCGTTTTGATGTTGGCCTTAGAAAGATTCAATTGTCTTCTACCCATCACTTAGAAGTCACACCTAATGTGGTTAATGAAATATTTGGATTGCCTATGCATGGTAGGATCCTTCAAGTGTCTTCAAATCCGAGTGAGCATCCTTTTGGGAGGATTCGTGATTGCGAAGATAGACTACGTGTGCTTCCTATTGGCGAAGAGTTTAGGAGGGCATTCATTTGGTATGCATGTGCTACGATACTAGCCCCAACCTCACGTGTTGATGGATGCCGAAATCTATGGCATACTCTCCATGGGGATGAGTTCAGGAATGATATCAATTGGGCTCAATTTGTTGTCGATGAACTTGTTTCTGGAATCCGACATTTTCAGCAGTCACAAATTGCTTGGGTACATGGTAGCCTTGTCTTTTTACAGGTTAGCATTTTCTTCATTTCACTTTACACATGACCTTCCCTATCATCAAACCATTTGCAACATATTCTCACTTGTGTTTATTTTCTATTTGTAGTTGTTTTATGTGGTAAAGGTCCGGATCTCCAGCGTACAAGTGCCGGTCACAATGCCTTCTATAGTTGCATGGACCGATGACTTGTTGAAGATAAGACTTCACAAGAATTGCGAGACTCTGGGTCTTTTGGACATGGGGAGGTACATATTCGCATATATCACAAATTATTCACCTTCCAATTATAATTCATATGTACCTGTTGACATATTTGTTAAACCGGTTGCCTTTCCAACAATAAAGGTCTTCGAGGACGTGCCCAATACTCCATCTGATGTAGAGTCAGAAGATTCCGATGTAAGAATCTAATATTCCAAACACATTATTTGCATTACATACTATTTGACGAAAGGACAGTTTCAATGGTTACTGATTTCATAATATGAAACTCACAGGAATTACGACAACAGTATGATGCCGCTCAACGGACTATAAACGATCAATTGACCATAATGCAACGTGTGATGCGGCGGTTACATTCACGAAGGCGATCTAGTGCACATGCAGCTGGATCTAGCCCTAAATGCTTTCCCATCATCTCCATCATTTTCCCATGCTGCCTACCATGGATTCCCTTTCGCCGAGCATGGTACATCTCCTTTACATCCAACAAATTTTGCCACACCTGGCCCACAAACATCACAAGACATTCCAATATGCAAGGTCTAACCATTTTACTTCCCTAAATAAAATTAAATCCATACTGTTACATTTATATTGTTTGTACTAAATAGTAATCACCATCAAATTCCAGGTGATGCTGATAGTGCTGAAGATGTGATGCCGTTGCGTGCTATGATGGTACCCCAAGCTCATAGGAGGTCACGCACACATAGAGTCAGACGTATGGCACAGTCACTAAAGTCCCCCTTTGTGCCACAGCCACATACTCGTCAATCAGCTATTCCAATGGACTTAAAGGAAGCTATTGCCTTCGTTTTCAATACTGATATGGACCCAAGGTATTGTACCTGACCAATGTCTTATTGTTGTATCTTACATGTTATTCAAGAAGGTCATTATTCTTTTCCCATTATCAGTGAGGAACTTGTCTCATTATATGGGACACATCTTACACGGGAAATTTGGGTTGCTTCGAAGGCAGTCATTGGATAGGCAATGAGGTAAACCTTATTTCTAATTTCTGTCCACATATTTACAATCTATTGGTCAACTATTTATATGGGAGTATATTTATAATTTTTTTTATCTTCCAACCAGGTGATGGACGCATATTGCAGATTTTTGCAGCATGAGGACATTGGCAGCACCAAACTGTTTATATCGCCTTACCTAGCTGTGAGTATAAAAGTCAATTTGTGTTTTTCATGATGGATAAATAGTTGTGTTATGACCTGATTAGTCAATTCTTGATTCTCACCTTTAACCTAATTGCTTGTTTAATGTGAAGGAAATTGTGGTTCAAAGCAAACCTAAGAAATAGCCAATGACTCAATCTTGAATCAATATGACGATTTTTGTATGACATGGCTATTCCATACGGCCAAGTTATTGAGGTATTTAGCAACTTTGAGATTTATACGTGTATAAACATGTCTATCACTAAAATGAGTTAATTTTTCAATTGTTTGAAATGGGTTATTTCATTACTCATGTCTTATTTGGATTTAGGTCTTCTTGCCTTTGCTTACAAAGAACCAATGGACCCTTATTGTGTTCGACTTATACAAACTTAGAATACAATTACTTGATTCGCTTGGTGGACATAAGAAAACGCACATGACAGGGGCACAAAACAATTTGGTATGCAATGACTCATACAAACATTAAGTGACCTAAGTTAACTGTTACGCCATGTCCATTTACTTTATATCTTTAACCTTTATTAACATAACTTACTTTACAATATTTTTTGATGTCTTTAAGGCTAAGGTGGTGCTATGTTTGATGGCGCATAAGAAGGGAGGTGGAGAATTTAATTGGAGAGGTTTAGTTTCATCATGCCTGATGTCCCTTCCCAAACGAATGAGTAAGCATTTTAATATTGATTAATAGGCGATTCTGTGACTTTTATTCCGTTGTAGTGATTATAATCAACCAACCACACACTTGTTTTAGGCATGATTGTGGAGTTTTCGCGATGAAATTCATGGAGCATTGGAGTTCCGGTGGTCTAACGAAATCCATTGACCCGGTATGCTTATGTTTGTAATCATGAAACATATTTATGATAATGTTTGTTACCAACAAAAACAATTGGATTGACCTAATCTCATTATTTGCAGACCCAAATGTCAAAGTATAGGCTTAAGATTCTGGGCAACATGTTACTGTCTCAACATAATGCGCATCGAACAATGTTTCAGAAATAATGAAAGGGGATGGCAGTCAATGAAGGCTTGTACACCCCTTGTACAGTTAGTGCATTTGCCCTTGTACAGTTAGTGTAATCACCTTGTACACTATAACAAATTCGTGTTTTTCTGTTTTTAAAGACTAGTATATGCATATAACCTCTATTTTTCATGAAATAAATTATAAACACACCAAACTATGTGCTAGTGCACCTATTCTTAACCGAGTTCGTTTACACCTTAAACATGTACTGTGTTTTTCCATTAATAAGCGTTGTTTTTTGCTTCCACCAATGCGTATAAAGAATATATCGTGTTGGTGTATAAGGGAAAGCGATTTGAAATGGAAAAAATGCAAATCCTATGAAATGCATAGGCTTGTACACCTCTTGTACAGTTAGTGAATTTGCCTTGTACAGTTAGTGTAATCACCTTGTACACGATAACAAATTCGTGTTTTTGTGTTTTTAAAGACTAGTATATGCATATAACATCTATTTTTCATGAAATAAATTATAAACACACCAAACTATGTGCTAGTGCACCTATTCTTAAACCGAGTTCGTTTACACCTTAAACATGTACTGTGTTTTTCCATTAATAAGCGTTGTTTTTGCTTCCACCAATGCGTATAAAGAATATATCGTGTTGGTGTATAGGGGAAAGCGATTTGAAATGGAAAAAAAATGCAAATCCTATGAAATGCGTAGGCTTGTACACCCCTTGTACAGTTAGTGCATTTGCCTTGTACAGTTAGTGTAATCACCTTGTACACTATAACAAATTCGTATTTTTCACTTGTTAAAGACTAATATATGCATTTTTCCTTTTTTTGATGAAATAAATTGTAAAAAAACAATCTAATTACTAGTTTACGTATTTTTTTTATATAAGCCTGTACATCTCTTGTAGGATGAACTTTACTAGGTAGTTGCAGAGATTTTCAGGTTTTACACTGTTGAAAGTTAAAAAGGAAAAAGATCACTGCACTTTGCAGTTATTTGAACCCCCAAAATATGCATTTTGACTAGTATTTCTCTACTCTCTTCTTGTTTGTAGCACTATAATTATACTGTAATGTATTTCATTTTCTTTAAGTTATTATCTTAGAGAATGAAACATATAAAACGACTTTCCTTAGTAATTTTTTTAATTTGTTATAAAATAAATTTTCAGTTGCATTTTCATGTACCAAGTAAACCTAAAGCTGTTTGAGAATCAAAAACATAAAAATTGAGGAATTCATTACTATATTTCAACTCCACTCCCACCATCAACATCCATTAAAAAATGAGTTCATCTATATGACAAGACCATTAAGAGCTAACTCAATGTTTAAGGTTTTGAACTCTGAACTGGCATATAGAAATCAGCTTAGAGTAAAAAGGATAAAAAATGAAAAATAATTTATAAAATATATATTTACCTATGAAAAAAGAAATAAAATAAAAAAACAGCCCTGCTTTTAATATAATATGCCATGGAAATGTTGAAGCTCCAACAAGAAGATAAGATTGTAATGAAAGTACATTTATTTACATGGGAGGAGGAAGTTCATTAAGGAGACAGGAGGAAGTCACTTATGTCCAACTCTTCAAGCATCTCAAGATTCCCTATTGATCTTGGCAAGGCTGTTAAGTCTGCAGAGTTCTTCCCCACATTCAGTTTCTTGAGCTTGACTGCAAAGCACAGGTTTTCGGGTACTGATTGGAGTTCATTGAAGTTAACATCAAGCTCCCTCAAGTTGGTAAGATTACCCATTGTTGTTGGCAGCCCTATGATTTTGTTATAATGCAAAGTGAGAGTCTCCAAGCATTCATGTAACACCCCGTCCCGGGAGAGTGTACAGTACATGATACTGTAGGGGTGTATAAGAGCACTAAGTGTCACACTGAAATATTTTGGAGACTAAAATATGAAATGATGAATTTTGGAAACCAGAAATTTGTATGAGCTTAAGGGTACAATTGTCATTGAGCAAAGGATATGTAAGTCATAAACAAATTAGAGATGGGCCATAGTAGAAATTGAATAAGTTACAATTTCAATTTTTAAAAGATGAGGGCTAGTTACAATTAATGGAAAGTTAATATAACAAAAAGGAGAAATAAAAACCAAAATGTCATTTGGTCTCCAAAAGTTAGGGCTTCACGATTGGTGAGGAAAGAAGAGAGCCAAGAGGAGGAAGAGAAGAGGAAGAGAAGGAAGAAGAAGGAAGAGGAGAGGTTCAAAAATCAGGTATGCCTTTGTCTTAGAATCAAGTGTATTAGATTTCTAGGGCTTGGGTATGGAGATTAGTTCTCCTTTGATCTAGGTTTTGTGCAAAGAGCACATGAAGCCTTTGAATGGTTGGGGTTATGTGAGTAAAACCCCAATTGATGTAAAAGAAACTTGGAATCATCAAAGTACATGATGTTTAAAAAGAATTGGTGGACCTTAGGTAGTGTTCTTGGATTTTTCACCTAAGGTTTTGGTTTTGAGTTTCCAAAACACCAATTCACATGTTGTGGAGTTGTTTTTAGATAAATTCCAAGTTGGTTTTTGAGGTATTATGAATTATAGAAGTTATATGGAGTGAATTGGCATCAAAAGTGGGAGAAATAACAAAATCTGGGCATTTCGGGTGTCTTCTACCGGTAGAAGTTAAGTTCTACCGGTAGAACTTTGATTCTGATCGATTTTGGCCAAGTTCTACCAGTAGAAGTTAAGTTCTACCGGTAGAACTTGTTCTGGTTTTCCTGTTTCGACCAGTTTTCGTATTTTAGCCATAACTTCCTCATTTCTTATCCGATTTGAGTGATTCAAGTGGCTACGTAAAATAGACTTCAAGGAGAACAAAACTTAAGAAGTAGGAATCGCCAAATTCTAATCCTAAGTGGCCCAAAAATTCACTCAAAGTGGGGCCATGTGCAAGAAAAATTCCTGCATCAGCTTTGGACATAGAGTAGTCCGGGTTATTTCGAACGTAACTTGAGTTTCGGTGCTCCGAATTGGGTAATTCCAGTTGGAATAGAACCCTTAGCACCTTAACTTTAAAAGAGTATGAAGAGTGTGACTAAGTCTAGGAAGTACGTTAAGTTATGCGATTAATTTGTCGTCGTATTCGTTTGAGTTGTAGGTTAAAGTAAAGGCGGGATAAGTGTGGAACGGTGCTCAAGTTAAGCAAGCAAAGAGGTGAGTGTTCTAAACTCATTTTTCCAAATACTAGTGTATTATTATTATTATTATTACAAATTCTTAACACTGGTATTTCATGGTTTTGAGTTCAAACCATTTTCAAGAAGCAAGCAATGAGATAAAAAGCAAGCATTGGTTTTAAATTGTAAAACTATAATTAAGCAAGCAAGCAAGTAAGTGATTAGTGCTCAAAAAGTGCAATTTTGAACCCTATATTAGATAGGTTTTGAGTACTTTTTGATCATTAATCATGTCATATATCCCAATTGAAGTGTTCATGTCATCTTAGTAACACTTATGCCATTTGGAGCATGTTTTTGGGTGTTTTGTAGGTATTTATGCACTTCTAGGCTTCAACCACAATGCAAATGATCAATCATGAGGTTCGAAGTTTAGTCTCAGCCATCAACAAGCCCAAAAATCAATGGAAAAACAAAGGAAAAGTGGAGGAAATGAGATGCAGTTGAAGACAGGACGAGAGGCATGCAGGAACAGCAAAACAGGAATTTTCGCAACCTGTTCGCAACCCATTCGCAATCCTAGCGAATTTCGCAAACTGTTCGCAAACAGTTCGCAATCTCAGCACAAATTGCGAAATTCGCTAGCCAACTTGCACTGTGCATTTGCGAAATTCGCTTCTCACTGACAATTTCGCTAGCTTAGCGAAATTTCGCTAGCTAGCGAAATTCCAACCTTGCCAAATTCGCTAAACACTTGCCAAATTCGCTAGACCCTTGCCAATTTCGCTAAACACTTGCCAAATTCGCTAATTAGCGAAATTCTCCCTGTAGCGAAATTTGCAGGCCTTGTCATCCTCTGTAATTAATGCAACCGCCTTCCAAACTTGGTTTATTACCCAATTGTCCTATAACTTAGCCTAGTTATTAGGGTTTTTGGTATTTTCATACCTTGAGGAGGCCTATATAAGCCCCTCTTGTTTTGTAACCTAAGAAAACAATTGGAAGGAACAATTTGGGAGAAGATATTTTTGTAAGTTTTCATTTTTGTAAATAAAGTCTTTTATTTTAGGTTTTGCTTTCTTTTCTCTCTTCTCTCTCTTCTTTCTCTCCCTTTCCCGGCTGCCAAACACACCTCTTGAGGATGACAACTCAAGAGATGCTTGGCTAAGCCTCCTTTCTTTGAAGAGGAAGGAAGCTAGCTTGGTGGTGGGGCTTATGCATGTTGTCCTCTTGTATTAAAAGCTACGGGTAGTGTATTTATGGCCCTTATTCTCAAAACATAGTTGCATAACATGGGATGTTATTGATTTGGCCAATACTCTCCATGCTTTAGGACTGTTGTTCTTTAGATGGTCTTTACGAGCCTCTGAGATAATATTTACATGTTAGGGTTCTTCAAATTAGGGTTAAATAACATTGACTTTTATTGTTTTGGCCAATACTCTCCATACTTTAGGGTTCAGTGCTCGGGTGAGAGATGCGCTGTGATTCTTTAGATGGTCTTTACTAGCCTTAGAAAAATGATAAAGGAATGTTAGGGTTTTAAACAAAAGGGGCCATAACTGCATCCTGTGTTGACTCACATAGGAGGATAAAACCTGAGGACATGTGTTTGCCCTAGCTTGTCAAGTTGGTGACCTAAATCTTCAAAGTTTAATTTCTTCACTTTAAATTTCAGTTTTTACCATTTCCAGTTTTTGCAATTTCCAGTTTAAACCATTTACAGCTTTTGACACAAATCCAAAAAGTCCAAATAGAAAGCCTTACCTTCATGCCCTAATGCAAACCATTTCTAGGATGAAAACCCATCCCCGTGTTCGACCCTAGACCACTATACTGCAGTAGCTTGACTACGGCAGTAGGAGGAACTTAGGTATATAAATATTGTTGATTCAGCTCAGCCTACTGTGGCACGAATCAGTAAGTAAATGGTTTTGAATAATTAAGCCATTTTTCAAGTAAGAAAGCAAGTAAGCAAATGGTTTTGAATAATTAAACCATTTTTCAAGCAAGCAAGCAAGTAAATGGTTTCAAAGTGTAAAACCATTTTACAAAGAGCAAGCAAGCAAAGAAAGTTTGAGAAAACAGGCCTTCCCTAGTTCTAAGCAAGCAAACCGGTCAGAGGTATTCCGTACGTGCACGGTGGAGTCAGTGTCTCATACATGCATTTTTAGTTTTTGCCTGGTCGGCAAACTTAGGACATACATCATGCATTTAAAGTAGACCGTCGCACGTACAGGAGTATATAAGGTTATGAGCTCTAACTAAATTATGGTGATGGCGACACGAGGTCAATTCCACCATATTTACCGGAAAAAGAAAAGAAAAGGTGACGCGGACAAAGGTCCTTCCACCGGCACGGTTGAGCACAGGTTCCCGTGTTCACTAGGGTAAAGTAAGCAAAATAGGCCTCCAGTGGTTGATGTTTTACAAACATGATATATAGATTTGAAAAATCAACCATTGGTTCCCGGTCGCACAGGCTTCCGGAGAGTTTTAAAACAAACGGTTGAGCCCAGGCTCTCGTTTAGATTTCAAAACGATCGGTTAAGCCAAGCTCCCGTGGGTTTTATTTTCAAAGCAAACGGTTGAGCCCAGACTCCCGTTTTTATGAAAAGTTTTGAGAAACTTTTAAAGCAAAGGTTTGTGAAAGGTTTTAAGAATCTTTTCAAATAAGATAAAGCAAGCAAGAAAGAGAAAGCATGAGAAGTTTTATAAACTTCTAAGCAAGCAAGCAATAAGAGTTTTACAAGCTTTTAAAGAAAAGCAAATAAGCAAGCAAGAAAGTATTAAAAGTTTTATATACTTTTAAAAGCAAGCAAGTATAAAAGCAAGCAAGCAAAAAAAAGTTTTAGAAACTTTCAAGCAAGCAAAGCAAAGTAAAGCTTCTGGAAAATATTGTAAAAGAAAGTTTTACAGTTTTGAGGTTTTCCGGAAAAGCAAAATCTTTTATAAAAGCATACACTCACTGAGCTCGTTTAGCTCATTATTTTGTATTTTAAAAACTATTTTCCAGGTACAGGTGCGCAAGACGCTGGAGCACTATAGGATTGGTCCTGACATCAGTATAAGTGCTGTGTATTAATTATATTTTGTAAGAACATACTTTGAATATGTATAATGGGACATATGTATGTACATAGTTAGTTGTGAGAATGTGTTGGTATGCTGGTTGCCATGTTTGGATATTTTGGATATAGTGTAAATTGGATGTATACAGGATTTGGAATTAGACTATGTGCAGCCGTCATGCTGCCGAAGTTTTCCGCTGCTAAGATTTTACCAAATCCTAAGTTATAAATTAAAAAAAAAAATTATAGGAGGTTTAAGCAAGCAATACGGCTTCGCTTCACAGGGATTTCTAGTCGTTAGAGGTAACGGCTAGGGATTTCTGTGGAGTGGCCGGCACGCCTGCCGCCGGTAGGGGGTGGGGGTGTGTCAAGGTGGTATCAGAACGAGGTTGTATATAATAACCTAGGACTTGAGGAAATCTGATACCACGCAAGGTGGTATCAGAGCATAAGTAATGGCAACCATGCATGTTCCAACTTAGAGTACATACATATTAAGTGATTCAAAGTATTAAACAGTTGATATTTTTGGTAATTACAGCACTATGTCAGGAAGAGGACGTAGAGGTCGTCCTAGGAGAGTTGTTCCAGCAGTTTCTGAGCGTCCTGCAGTACCTGAGAGGGATGAGCACGTAGTAGGTTCCACTACCGCATCTATGAATCAGCCTCCAGCAACAGGTCAGGCTGGACCATCTGTGCCACCAAAGGAGCTCAAGTGCCAGGAATGTTTACGGCAGAGCAAGTGGCACAGATTGCACAGATAGTAGCTATAGCGACCCGACAACAGTCGCAACCTCCACCGCCACCTAGAGAGGTTATGGAAGAACCGGGGAGGTCAATAGAGAGAGTACAGAAACTGGGCGCCAAGCCATATGACGGCAGTGGTGATCCAGAAGCAGCCTGGTTATGGCTAGACCGAGTAAATAAGGTTTATGGAGTTATGGGCTGCACGGATGAGCAAAGAGTCTTGTTTTCCAGTTTTCTGATGGAAGACAGGGCTAAGGATTGGTGGGATGCCTTGGAGAGGAGGTGTCCTAATGGCATATCATGGGACCAATTTCAACAAGAATTCACTGACCGATTCTTTCCTCAGAGTCATAAGGATTCAAAATTAGGAGTTCTTCAAGTTGGAACAAAAGAACATGTCAGTATCCGAGTATGAAAAGAAGTTCTCGGAACTAGTTAGATTGGTTCCCTACATTCAAGCAGAATGAAGTCCTGAAATGCAAGAGATTTTTGTCAGGACTACAGCACCGGATCAGAGTGCATTTATCGGTGGTTCCTCAGAATAGATTTGGGGACTTAGTTGAGGCCGCTCTGAGAGTTGAGCAAAGCACTACAGCGATGTATCAGAGTAGGCAGGAAAGTAAGAGTAAGAGGAGTGCACCAGGCACGTCCCAACAAAGCTCAGGACAGTACAGTAGAAAGAAAAGCAAGAGCAGAGGTTATAGAGGCCGAGGTGCAGGTCGAGGAGCTATCTCTAGTCAGGGATCAGTGAGGCCCCCGGTTGCTAGCAGTGGCACCCAGAGTATTCCTCCCGTTTGTCATATGTGTCAGAAGCGACACCATGGGGAGTGCAGGAGATTCAGTACGGGGTGTTTCCACTGTGGCCAAGAAGGCCATTTTATTAGGGAGTGTCCTCATCTGATTGGTGCGGAGACATCAGTGGCCAGTCTAGCTACCCCAGTACCAGAGATGAGCACACAAAAGTCGACGGGGAGAGGCTTCCCAGGCAGAGGGGCCAGCACAGCCGCAGGTAGAGGTGGCCGTGGTAGAGGTAGAGGCAGTGCCCCAGGGATACAGACAGAGCCCCGCACTCAGGCCAGAGTATATGCTGTGACTCAGCAAGATGCAGATGCAGCTCCCGATGTGGTCACGGGTATTATTTCTATTCTTGATCATGATGCATATACCTTAGTAGACCCAGGAGCTACGCATTCATTTGCATCCAAGCCATTCTTAGATCGTTTCCAGATAGAGACCCAACCATTAGAGGGTCGTATGAGAGTTTCCCTTCCAGCTGGAGATCCATTACTCGCAGACAGAGTAGTCAGAGATAGTAGAGTTCTGATTGAGGGACAGGAGTTCCCAGCGGATCTTGTAGCTTTAGATATGAGGGACTTCGATGTGGTTCTCGGTATGGATTGGCTGTCTCGCCATAGAGCCACATTAGATTGTTATAAAAAGGAAGTAAAGTTGAACAGGCCAGGGAAATTGGAGGTAAAGTTCAGAGGATTACGTAGAGAGTTATCTTCCTGTATGATCTCCGCCATGACAGCACAGAAAATGCTGCGTAAAGGTTGTCAGGGTTATCTAGCTTATGTGGTGGAGACAGGGAAGGAGGGGACTATATTGGATGAGATTCCAGTTGTTAGAGAGTTCCCAGATGTGTTCCCGGATGATATTGCAGGATTACCTCCAGAAAGAGAGGTGGAGTTCACCATTGATTTGATTCCAGGGACTGAGCCCATTTCCATTCCTCCTTATAGGATGGCTCCTGCAGAGTTGAAGGGAGCTTAAGGCTCAGTTAGAAGATTTGTTGAGTAAGGGATTTATTAGACCGAGCATATCCCCATGGGGAGCTCCAGTTCTCTTCGTGAAAAAGAAAGATGGGAGTTTGCGGTTGTGTATAGATTACAGGCAGCTGAACAGAGTTACCATCCGCAATCAGTATCCACTCCCTAGAATTGATGAGTTATTTGATCAACTCCAAGGATCTCGAGTATACTCCAAGATAGACTTGAGGTCGGGGTATCATCAGTTGAGAGTTCAGGAGAGTGATGTACCTAAGACAGCATTCAGGACACGCTACGGGCATTATGAGTTTTTGGTGATGCCATTTGGTTTGACTAATGCTCCAGCAGCGTTTATGGATTTGATGAACCGAGTATTCCAGCCGTATTTGGATAGGTTCGTCATAATTTTTATTGATGATATCTTAGTGTATTCAGGTAGTTCAGAGGAACATTCAGAGCACCTGAGGATTGTATTACAGACCCTAAGGGAGAGACAGTTATATGCCAAGTTGAGCAAGTGTCAGTTTTGGCTCGACAAGGTGGCATTCCTTGGTCATGTAATTTCAGCAGAGGGGGTGAGTGTGGATCCCCAGAAAATAGAAGCAGTGGTAAATTGGAAACCACCAAAGAATGTGTCAGAGGTCAGAAGCTTCCTTGGTTTAGCAGGGTATTACAGGAAGTTTGTTGAGGGGTTCTCCAAGATAGCAGCCCCACTGACCAAGCTGACAAGGAAAGATGTCAAGTATGATTGGGTAGATGCATGTCAAAAGAGTTTTGAGGAGTTGAAGATAGATTGACTTCAGCTCCAGTTCTAGCTTTACCCAATGGAAGAGATGGATTTGTGGTTTATAGTGATGCTTCCAGGCAAGGCCTTGGTTGTGTTTTAATGCAGAATGATAGGGTGATTGCATATGCCTCTAGACAGCTAAAGAAGCATGAGGAGAATTACCCGACACACGACTTAGAGCTTGCAGCAGTCGTGTTTGCACTGAAAATATGGAGACATTATTTATATGGTGTTCCTTGTAGGATCTTTACAGATCATAAAAGTCTTCAATATATTTTCACCCAAAAAGAGTTAAACCTGAGGCAAAGAAGATGGCTTGAGTTGATTAAGGACTACGACTGTACTATCGAGTACCATCCAGGAAAAGCTAATGTCGTAGCAGATGCCTTGAGTAGGCGACCAGAGAGTTCTTTGTCTCACATGAGATCAGGTTATCTTCCACTATTGGTGGATCTGAGAGCTTTAGGGGTGATATTGGAGGTTGAGGATTCTGGAGCCTTGTTAGCCACATTTCATGTTAGACCGCTCCTTGTGGACCAGATTCTAGCAGGGCAATCACAGGATCCACATATGATTAAGCTTAAAGAAGAGATAGAAAAGGGAAGAAAAGCAGAGTTTCAGATTAGAGATGATGGCATGATAGTGAAAGGACAGAGAATGTGTGTGCCAGAGTATGGCGAACTGAAGAAAGAAATTATGGAAGAAGCACATTCATCTGCGTATGCTATGCATCCCGGTAGTACCAAGATGTACAGGACCTTGAAAGAACATTACTGGTGGAGTGGGATGAAGAAAGAGATTGCGAGTTTCGTTTCTAGGTGCCTAACCTGTCAGCAGGTGAAGGCAGAGCATCAGAGGCCCGCGGGGAAGATACAGTTACTCCCTATTCCAGTATGGAAATGGGAAAAGATCACTATGGATTTTGTTACAGGTCTTCCACGGACTCAGAGGCAACATGATGCGATATGGGTGATAGTTGATCGATTGACGAAGTCTGCTCATTTTCTACCAGTTAATGTTGAGGATTCATTAGAAAAGTTGGCCAAATTGTATGTAGGATGAGATAGTGAGACTTCATGGGGTTCCAGTGTCGATAGTGTCAGATCGAGACCCCAGGTTCACATCTAGGTTTTGGCCTAGTTTGCAAACAGCGTTAGGTACTCGCCTACATTTCAGCACAGCATTTCATCCTCAGACGGATGGCCAGTCAGAGAGGACTATTCAGACGTTAGAGGATATGCTGAGAGCTTGTGTGATGGAATTCAAAGGAAGTTGGGATACTCACTTGGCACTAATGGAGTTTGCCTACAACAATAGCTATCAAGCCAGTATAGATATGGCTCCATTTGAGGCACTGTATGGCAGGAAATGTAGGACTCCAGTGTGCTGGGATGAGGTTGGTGAGAGAAGACTAGTAGGCCCTGAACTAGTACAGATCACTTCAGAGAAAGTGAAAGTTGTTCGTGATAACTTAAAGATAGCAAGAGATAGACAGAAAAGCTATGCGGACAACCGTCGTAGAGACTTGCAGTTTGAGATAGGTGACCAAGTCTTTTTGAAGATTTCACCTTGGAAAGGTGTGTTGAGATTTGGGAAACGAGGCAAGCTTAGTCCGAGGTATATTGGACCTTATGAGATCGTGAGCAAAGTGGGGCCAGTAGCTTACAGATTGAAGTTACCCCCAGAGTTGTCAAGGATTCATGATACATTCCATGTATCAATGTTGAGGAAATATATCCCGGATCCTTCACATGTATTGAGAGAGCAACCAGTGCAGTTAAAGGAGAATTTGACTTATGAGGAGATACCTGTGCAGATTGTAGATCGCAAGGAACAGGTGTTGAGAAGCAAAGTGATTCCATTAGTTAAAGTCTTATGGAAGAATCATGAGAGGGAGGCAGCTACTTGGGAGCCAGAGGCCCAGATGCGCCATCAGTACCCTCACTTATTTTCCGGATGAGGTATGTTCCTTCCCTTTTGTTTGGAGTTTAGTTTTCATTTCGAGGACGAAATGTTCCTAAGGAGGGAGGATTTTGTAACACCCCGTCCCGAGAGAGTGTACAGTACATGATACTGTAGGGGTGTATAAGAGTACCATGTATCACATATTAGTATTTTGGAGACTAAAATATGAAAAGAAATTTTGGAACCCGGAATTGTGGTAATAAACCAAGGGTACAATGGTCATTAAGCAAATGGATATGGAAATTAGAAACAAATTAGAGATGGGCCATAGTAGAAATTGAATAAGTTACAATTGCAATAATTAAGAGAAGAGGGCTAATTTCAATTAAGGCAAAATATGAGGCTAAATGTGGGAGACAAACAAAATAACTCATTTTGTCTCAAACTTTGGCTAGGGCTTCACGATTTGGTGAGAGGAGAAGAGAGCCAAGAGCAAGAGGAAGAGAAGGAAGAAGAAGGAAGAGGAGAGGTTCAAAAATCAGGTATGCCTTTGTCTTAGAATCAAGTGTATGGGATTTCTAGGGCTTTGGTATGGAGATTAGTTCTCCTTTGATCTAGGTTTTGTGCAAAGAGCACATGAAGCCTTTGAATGGTTGGGGTTATGTGAGTAAAACCCCAATTGATGTAAAAGAAACTTGGAATCATCAAATTACATGATGTTTAAAAAGAATTGGTGGACCTTAGGTAGTGTTCTTGGATTTTTCACCTAAGGTTTTGGGTTTTGAGGTTCCAAAACACCAATTCACATGTTGTGGAGTTGTTTTTAGATAAATTCCAAGTTGGTTTTTGAGGTATTATGAATTATAGAAGTTATATGGAGTGAATTGGCATCAAAAGTGGGAGAAATAACAAAATCTGGGCATTTCGGGTGTCTTCTACCGGTAGAAGTTGAAGTTCTACCGGTACAACTTTGATTCTGGTCGATTTTGGCCAAGTTCTACCGGTAGAAGTTAAGTTCTACCGGTACAACTTGTTCTGGTTTTCCTGTTTCGACCAGTTTTCGTATTTCGGCCATAACTTCCTCATTTCTTATCCGATTTGAGTGATTCAAGTGGCTACGTAAAATAGACTTCAAGGAGAACAAAACTTAAGAAGTAGGAATCGCCAAATTATGATCCTAAGTGGCCCTAAAAATTCACTCAAAGTGGGGCCATGTGCAAGAAAAATTCCTGCATCAGCTTTGGACATAGAGTAGTCCGGGTTGTTTCGAACGTAACTTGAGTTTCGGTGCTCCGAATTGGGTAATTCCAGTTGGAATAGAACCCTTAGCACCTTAACTTTAAAAGAGTATGAAGAGTGTGACTAAGTCTAGGAAGTACGTTAAGTTATGCGATTAATTTGTCGTCGTATTCGTTTGAGTTGTAGGTTAAAGTAAAGGCGGGATAAGTGTGGAACGGTGCTCAAGTTAAGCAAGCAAAGAGGTGAGTGTTCTAAACTCATTTTCCCAAATACTAGTGTATTATTATTATTATTATAAATTGTTTACACTGGTATTTCATGGTTTTGAATGCAAACCATTTTCATGAAGCAAGCAATGAATAGAAAGCAAGCAAATGGTTTTGAGTTAAACCATTTTTGAAAAGAAAGCATTGGTTTTAAATTGTAAAACCAATTTTTAAGCAAGCAAGCAAGGAAGTAAATGGTTTTTGAAAAGTTAAACCATTTTTCAAGCAAACAAGCAAGTAAGCAAATGGTTTTGAATAATTAAACCATTTTTCAAGCAAGCAAGCAAGTAAATGGTTTCAAAGTGTAAAACCATTTTACAAAGAGCAAGCAAGCAAGCAAGCAAGAAAGTTTGAGAAAACAAGGCCTTCCCTAGTTCTAAGCAAGCAAACCGGTCAGAGGTATCCCGTACGTGCACGGTGGTGTTAGGATTTCATACATGCATTGTAGTTTTGCCTGGTCGGCAAACTTAGGACATACATCATGCATTTAAAGGAGACCGTGGCACGTACAGGAGTATATAAGGTTATGAGCTCTAACTAATTATGGTGATGGCGACACGAGGTCAATTCCACCATATTTACCGGAAAAGAAAAGAAAAAGGTGACGCGGACAAAGGTCCTTCCACCGGCACGGTTGAGCACAGGTTCCCGTGTTCACTAGGGTAATGATAAGCAAAAATAGGCCTCCATTGGTTGATGTTTTACAAACATGATATATAGATTTGAAAAATCAACCATTGGTTCCCGGTCGCCCAGGCTTCCGGAGAGTTTTAAAGCAAACGGTTGAGCCCAGGCTCCCGTTTAGATTTCAAAACGATCGGTTGAGCCAAGCTCCCGTGGGTTTTATTTTCAAAGCAACGGTTGAGCCCAGGCTCCCGTTTTTATGAAAAAGTTTTGAGAAACTTTTAAAGCAAAGGTTTGTGAAAGGTTTTAAGAAACTTTTCAAATAAGATAAAGCAAGCAAGAAAGAGAAAGTATGAGAAGTTTTATAAACTTCTAAGCAAGCAAGCAATAAGAGTTTTACAAGCTTTTAAAGAAAAGCAAATAAGCAAGCAAGAAAGTATTAAAAGTTTTATATACTTTTAAAAGCAAGCAAGTATAAAAGCAAGCAAGCAAAGAAAAGTTTTAGAAACTTTCAAGCAAGCAAAGCAAAGTAAAGCTTCTGGAAAATATTGTAAAAGAAAGTTTTACAGTTTTGAGGTTTTCCGGAAAAGCAAAATCTTTTATAAAAGCATACACTCACTGAGCTCGTTTAGCTCATTATTTTGTATTTTAAAAACTATTTTCCAGGTACAGGTACGCAAGACGCTGGAGCACAATAGGATTGGTCCTGACATCAGTATAAGTGCTGTGTATTAATTATATTTTGTAAGAACATACTTTGAAATTGTATAATGGGACATATGTATGTACATAGTTAGTTGTGAGAATGTGTTGGTATGCTGGTTGCCATGTTTGGATATTTGGATATAGTGTAAATTGGATGTATACAGGATTTGGAATTAGACTATGTGCAGCCGTCATGCTGCCGAAGTTTTTCCGCTGCTAAGATTTTACCAAATCCTAAGTTATAAATAAAAGAAAAATTTTTATAGGAGGTTTAAGCAAGCAATACGGCTTCGCTTCACAGGGATTTCTAGTCGTTAGAGGTAACGGCTGGGGATTTCTGTGGAGTGGCCGGCACGCCCGCCGCCGGTAGGGGGTGGGGGTGTGTCAACATCACCTTTAGCAGTTGTCTTTTTGTTAACTTTGGGTTGAATATAGTTCGGAATTTCTTTTCCATTTGCAAGAATATCATTTTCTCTTCTCAATTAGCAACCATGCAAACTGCACCCTTTTTATGTGAGAAACAATCCTTTCACACTCCTTCAAAGATGAACCAGTATAATATCACTTGGAGTGCTTTGGTTTTGTACATCACTAATGAAGATTACTTAAAAACTGGATTTCTTTCCTTAACTAATTCCACATATTTCCCTTGTTTTACCAAGAATTTTAGTTTGAATCTCTCATTGCATTTGGGTTAAATTGGAAATTTATTAGATACTATGGGTGTTAAACGATGTAATTCAAACCATAGTTTTCTTATAGGTGGTTTTAATTTCCTAGAGGTGGGTGGTGTTGATCTTACAACTTTGTAATTCTCTGTCTTTGATGTCACTTCTTAAAACTCATAATTGATAATACTGTTTTACTAAAACAATAATTTATTTGATTTATGGTAATAATTGATATGATAATAAATCTATATTTATAATAAACTAATTATATTTTAATTAAAACTTGGATTCATAATTAAACTATGACTCTTAAATAGTCAAACCTAAATAAATGACAATTTTCCAATATTTTAAATTCTTCTTAATTTAACTTTACCTATATTATTTTCACATCAATATTTGGTTAACAATAAAATAAGTGAAAATACATTTATTTTTACTATGTTTTTCATGTTTTGAAGGCTTCTTTCTTGAGATGAAACTATAGAAGAGTATGAATAAATTCAGTAATTTTTTTTCTTTTGATAAAATCTTTGAAGATGTGTCTTGTATCTCAAGTTACAGAGGTATAGAATCAAGGGCTTGACAATACGATTTTGGCAAAGATGATACCACCAACTTAGCTTTCCGAAGGCCGAGGATCTCCAAATTCTGCATTGTTAAGGTAAAGCCCTCCAAATTTTGCGTCTCTGAATCTTGGTTTATTGCATTCGTCCGAACCCTAAACCTTTGATTGGCTGGCTTGAAAGCTCCAGCCTGTTTTAAATTCTTTGGTTGCTTAGAATAGCACGAGAAATTGAAGTTGTGAATTTGGTTTTTCATTGTTTGGAATCTAAGGAAAGATCAATCTTCCTCCCAATTATTTGGATGTGGAAATGTCATCATTAGGATAATTGCATTATAGGACATAAGAATCTTGATATGGATCATTAGTTTGACAATGACTAGAAACTTACTGATTTATTGTCTAAATGTATCAAAATTGTTAGTCAATTAAAATAAATAATAAAAAGCATAGAAATGTTGGTGACCATATATGAAATCTTGAAGTTTCTTTTTACTGTTGATTTATTGACAGTAAATAATTGGATTTAAAGGGAGAATACAAGGGTATATCATAGGTGGAAAAAGACACAATAGAAAGATTGGAATAAAATTCAATAGAAACAAGAAATCTACTAAAGAAAATCCAATCATAGTTTCCTTCCTTATGCTTTGAAAAAGGAACAATTCCATCCTAGTTTCCAACCCTCCTCGTCCTAGGATTGAAGCTCCACCTCTTTTGGTTATGGAATTCCGATATTTTTTATTTTTATTTTTCAAATCCTAGTTTTTTAATAATTAAATATTAATTTCGTGGGGTTATCACAGACATTTAAAAAGGCTACATAATTTTTTTCTAAAATTCCAAGGGCACGAGTTGGGTGGATTATGTGGCGCACCAAATCCCGGGGGTCAAAATTATTTTATTTTTTATTTGTTTGAACAGTGTTAATGAACAGTGACCCAAACATTGCACAACACAGCGCACTATAGCAGTCAGGTCGTGTGCACAGTGCAATTTGTCGCGCGCGTGCATTGCGCGCTGTCACGCGCACGTTGCGCATTGTGGCGCGGGTTGCTACCCGTTGGGCGCGCGCCTGTCGATACACTGCCCAGCTTGCTTGGCTCTGTCGCTACCCAAAAGCCCAAATCGCGACACTAAGCAACCAACCCTGTCGCGACAGAGAAATCCTATCGCGACAGGCTTCTGTTCCACCACCCAGCAGCCAGCCTCTATTACGATAGAAAAAGCCCTGTTGCGACAAGCTTCATTTCCCTCAATAAGCTCCTCGGTTGAGACACAAAAATTTAGGCCACAATCCCAAAACCAGCCCAAAGTAGCACCTCTATCATGACATCAAAATTTGTGTCGCGACCAGAAAAACCCTTACCGCCTGTGGCCCTGTCACGACATCAAGATTCATGTCGCGACACGGCCGCCTACTGTAGCCAAATACCCATGTCACGACACAGTGGACTTTGTCGTGACACGGAGCCCACTCAGAACCCTGTCGCAAGCTTAGCGCCCAGTCGTGGGCGATCGCTGGCGTTGCCACATGCGCTACTACTCGCGCAGCACCTTGTCGTGTGTGCATGCACGCCCACCCTACATGCAGCGCCGCCCCTGTCATGACACCACCTGCTGTGTCGTGACCTAGGGCTGGAAATGGGTAGTAGCCCATCTAGTTGGTCCCCTGCTCCTTTTCATTTGTTCTACTTATTGTAAAACCACAGAAAAATGCCTTTTTACTACAAAGGCTACTGAAAATAGGAAAACTCACTAAAATGTATATATTATACAAAAGGGAGTTAATTATAATTGTTTTTAATTACAAATTACAAGAAAAACTAGGTCTTTTACCCAAATTTACAAAATACAGAATAAGGCAAAATCTGGCCATTTCTTCGTCTCTAAGGCCTCGAATGCGTCCCATCCCCGTGTATACCTTCAGTACTTGAAATGGTTATTCTCACGACGGGGTGAGCAATGCCTAGTAGTTGAATTTTCCTACATGGGTTGCTCCCCACCTAAGTGCTCATGCAATGGCATACCAAACATTCAAGTAAAACATATATGTCCCTACTCAAATGTCTACATGTTATGGATGAGAATGTGACTCACCCTTTCCCACATCCCGAGCCCTCACTGACTCCCTCACACATGCATATGCCAAGTGTGAAAAACATTGTTTTCTAAACAAAAGGTTTTTGCTTTTGAAAACACATTGGTCAATCTCCAATATAATTTTATTATTGGACAACCCTTCGAGAAAATACGTTAGACAATCCTCCGAGGGGAATT
Organism: Sapria himalayana; assembly: GCA_029783825.1. NCBI lineage: Eukaryota > Viridiplantae > Streptophyta > Magnoliopsida > Malpighiales > Rafflesiaceae > Sapria > Sapria himalayana. The sequence continues at coordinate 26,660 of JAREIK010005068.1, forward strand.
GTTCGACAACTCTCCGATACAATTCATGGGGCATCCTCTGACATGAACTGTTGGACAACTTTCCAATGCAATTCTTCAGACAACTTTCCGTTAAAATTTTTGGACAACCCTTCGATGTATATACTTGTGGCCATTCTCCGATACTTTATTATTTAGACAACCCTCCGATTTTGTTTGTGGACATATTTCGATAATTTTTTGTGGGTTAACCCTCCGAAACCATGTCATGCACTCACAACTAGAATTCTACGGTGTCCCCGTGCATATGAAATACGATTTTCTAGTTTCATTTCTATACATGTTAATATATCATGCATGCATATATTAACAAAATTCACGTAAAAACAACATGTTATTCATTCATAGAAATAACACAAACATCATAAAAAGTCACATGGACAGTCTAACACTCAGTCTCGGAACTGTCCAAGACCACTCTAGGGATTTCACCACTCAATCCCAATCTTTGGAACTGAATACACGACCAACCAAGCCTTGGAACATCCCTATCCATTCAGATGGCTCTTATCAAGGATTAAATCAAGTAGAGAAAACACCTACTTCTCAGAGTTTGTCGAAACTCCTCAACTCCGCTCTTGACGTGAAGCTCTAGCTGTGAGGATAAACTTTCCCTCTTACTTCATCGGAAGACGATGATCCAATCACTTAGAAATCTAGAGAGAAGGTAGGGTTTCTCTCTCCACTTTCTTCTTCCATTTTTCCTTTTCTTTTCTTTTCTTTCTTTCTTTTCTCTCCCCACCGTTTGGTTCAAGATGGGCCAAATGGGGAGTACTCTCTTGCCACATGTCAACCTTCCATTGGTTGATTGGATTACCCTTATCCTCTTATCCATCTACTAAGGATTTCCATCCACACAAAGTGCCATTTGTCTCCAATGGCCCACACTTGAGCTCATTTCTTACTCTTCACACACATGACATGTGGTGCCTCATGGGCCACTCATCACATGCCAAGTGTCCCACTACCCTCGTTGCCTTAAAAGACGCAAAATTTTGACCATCTCGGAATTCAACGAAATTCGACATGCAGCTAGATTTTGCGAGAAAACTCCAACAATGAAGTCCGTTTCGTCATCCGAGATCTAGAAAATTCTGGATTTTGGACCGAAATTATGTTTTACCCTTTTTCAGAAAATCTTAGATTTCTAGGGTTTTACATTCTTCCCCCCTTAAAAGAATTTCGTCCCGAAATTCCACACAATCACATCAATTCACATGCATATGCAATGCGCACTATGCCATGCATGTAACTAGTCATTTAATGATTAAACAACTAAGCCACATACCTTCATCCCTAAACAAGAAGGGATAGGCGGCCCGCATCGTGTCCTCACAGTCCCACTTTGCCTCCTCCACTCTACGGTGTTGCCACAGTACATTAGCCTCACGGTCTTGCGTCGCAAAACCTGATCCCAGCTATCCATGATGCACATTGGTCCCTCCTCGAAGGTCCCATCGACGTTAACATCAATCTCTCCCCAATCCACTACATAAGCTAGATCTGGAGTATACTTCGGAGCATGAAGACGTGGAATACCTCATGGACACCTGTCATGCTAGGTGGTAAAGCTAATCGATACGCTACAATGCCCACCCTCTCAAGTATATCGAAGGGCCCAATGAAACCTCGATGACAGCTTCCCTCGCTTAACCGAACTTGACCACTCCTCTCTTAGGCATCACCTTCAAGAAGACGTGATAGCCAACCTCAAACTCTATGGTTAAACGTTGCTTGTCCGCATAGCTCTTTTGTTGGCTCTGAGCCGTGAGAAGACCCTGTCGTATCAAGCCCACTTTCTCTGAGGTGTCTCTAATCAGATCAGGACCAATGATGGAGCTCTCTCCTCCCGCTCGGTCCAACAAATAGGTGATCTGCATGGCCTCCCATATAGTGCCTTATAGGGTGCCATTTGTTTACTCGCCTGGTAACTGTTGTTGTAGGCAAATTCCACTAAGGGCAAGTGCTCTTCCCAGCTACCCTTATAACCAGGACGCATGCTTGCAGCATGTCCTCTAAAATCTGTATGGTCCTCTCAGGCTGACCATCTTTTTGTGGGTGGAAGGCGGTGCTCATCATCAACCGTGTCCCCATGACCTTTTGGAAGCTCTTCCAAAAGTGTGTCGTAAACCTTGGATCCCTATCCGACACTATGGATACTAGTAGCCGAAACAATCTCTCGGACATACAACCTACGTAACTTCTCCAGTATGAAGGTCATCCGCACTGCTAGAAAATGTGCCGACTTCGTGAGTCGGTCCACTATCACCTATACAACATCATGCCTCCGCAGTGTCCATGGAAAGTGGGTCACAAAATCCATCATGACGTGTTCCTCCTTCCACTCAGCCACCTCCAATGGCTGAAGTAGCCTTGCTGGCTTCTAGTGCTCAGCCTTAACCTGTTGACATGTGAGACATTGTCGAACAAAGTCCCTTATGTGTCTCTTCATCTGCTCCAGTAGTACTGGCGATGAAGATCATGGTAATCTTCCAGCCACCTAGATGCACAACAAATCGGGAGTAGTGAAATTCCCTTAGAATCTCCTATCTCAACTCAGTGAATAGGGAACTACTACCCGTCCTCTATACCGAAGACTACCATCTGTGTGGATGGTCTAGCCCTCGTCAGCCACACCTGATTGTACCCGGTCCTTGATGGACATTATCTCTGCGTCTTGTCCCTAGGACTCTATCACTATATTCAATAGGGATGGCGTAGCTACAAGACTCCCTAACGTACCCTTAACCTGTTCTCTGTACTATAGTCAAAACTGTCTCACAATCTCAAGCATCTACCACTCCCGGGAAAATATACTAGCCAATGCTCCCCGTGACTTCTGATAGAGTGCA
>JAREIK010005069.1:0-64601 GCA_029783825.1 Sapria himalayana
ACTCTAAAGTTAAATGTGTTTGGGCAAGAATAGTACTAAGATGATGGATCACCTTGGAAGTTCTTGTGTTGCATTCATATCTTTTTAACTCTGAAAGTGCGTGCTGTGGGTGGGCCCCGGGAAATGCTCTGAGTGTCTCCGTATTCTCATTCTTATTTAAAGCATTGTGATTATTGTTCACAGTACCGTTTTTGAAAGATTTTTTTTTTTTTTATCCATCGTCATTGCGCATTCATTTGTATTAAGTGACTCGGAACAATAGTGGTGGACAGATCATCGTGAAACTTGAATGAGCATTATTATAAAGGTAGTGCGGCGACATGAATTGTAGCATGGCGACGTATCGATCCACAGCCCTGTGAATAGCATCGATGGTATTATAAATAATATACTGATAACTGGCCAGTAGCATAGCAGGGCAATGAAAAGTTGATTAATATTGTAATGCTGGCCTGGAGCACGGTGTGTGACCATCAAGTCGGTGATTTCATATGACCAAATTTGTAAAGGGCAAAAATAATGTGTACGCACGTGAAATATGTGGTTTGAGTTTTGATTGAAGTGTCTATTTTTTAAAAATGTTTGCTGAAAGTGCTCGTGTGAGTTGTAAAAAGAAAACACGTGGAAGTGGTCACGGAATCGGAATCTAAATACGTGAGAAAAAAAATCATTTTTTTTTATTTTTTTGAAAACGTGCAGGCTTTTATTTCATATGAGTAGTACGGATGTTTAGTTCGCCCCAAATTTTGAGTGTCGTTGTTTGAAGATTCCTTGTGGGCAACACGAGTTTAAATTAGGAAAAAGAAACCATCGAAAAATCATGCAGCGGAGGCCTTTGGAATTGGGAATAATAGTGGGCAAATGAGCGAGACGGCGGAGCCGACGAGGCTGACATTTAAGATGTCATAAATTGAGTTTTGTGTGATTTAAATGGTATGATTAAGATTACTTCTAATATTAGATTCATGGTGCATTCCTTTATTCGTCCTGCTCTTAGTATTGGATAGTCTTGATGGGTTGGGGGGTTGGTGTTGAGGGCGGCCGACCCAAGAACAAGATTCCAGGCGTAGGATTTAAAGCGCGGAAATTTCCTTTGGTTTGTTCTTTTATAATTCTATCCTCGTTTCAAAGTGTGTGTTTATTCGTCTTGCTTTTTTCCCTGTTTTTTAGTTTTTTATTTTCGTGCGGGGTTCGATATATGAGCTTTGGCGATTGCGACCACACCAATGCGGCCATACCAACACTGATGCACTAGATCTCATTCGAACTCTAAAGTTAAATGTGTTTGGGCAAGAATAGTACTAAGATGATGGATCACCTTGGAAGTTCTTGTGTTGCATTCATATCTTTTTAACTCTGAAAGTGCGTGCTGTGGGTGGGCCCCGTGTGAAATGCTCTGATGTCCGTTATTCTCTTCTTATTTAAAGCATTGTGATTATTGTTCACGCGTTTTTGAAAGATTTTTTTTTTTTATCCATCGTCATTGCGCATTCATTTGTATTAAGTGACTCGGGAACAATAGTGGTGGACAGATCATCGTGAAACTTGAATGAGCATTATTATAAAGGGTAGTGCGGCGAATGAATTGTAGCATGGCGACGTATCGATCCACAGCCCTGTGAAATAGCATCGATGGTATTTATAAATAATATACTGATAACTGGCCAGTAGCATAGCAGGGCAATGAAAAGTGATTAATATTGTAATGCTGGCCTGGAGCACGGTGTGTGACCATCAAGTCGGTGATTTCATATGACCAAATTTGTAAAGGGCAAAAATAATGAGTACGCACGTGAAATATGTGGTTTGAGTTTTGATTGAAGTGTCGATTTTTTTTAAAATGTTTGCTGAAAGTGCTCGTGTGAGTTGTAAAAAGAAAACACGTGGAAGCGGTCACGGAATCGGCATCTAAATACGTGAGAAAAAGAAAATCATTTTTTTTTTATTTTTTTGAAAACGTGCAGGCTTTTGTTTCATATGAGTAGTACGGATGTTTAGTTCGCCCCAAATTTTGAGTGTCGTTGTTTGAAGATTCCTTGTGGGCAACACGAGTTTAAATTAGGAAAAAGAAACCATCGAAAAATCATGCAGCGGAGGCCTTTGGAATTGGGAATAATAGTGGGCAAATGAGCGAGACGGCGGAGCCGACGAGGCTGACATTTAAGATGTCATAAATTGAGTTTTGTGTGATTTAAATGGTATGATTAAGATTACTTCTAATATTAGATTCATGGTGCATTCCTTTATTCGTCCTGCTCTTAGTATTGGATAGTCTTGATGGGTTGGGGGGTTGGTGTTGAGGGCGGCCGACCCAAGAACAAGATTCCAGGCGTAGGATTTAAAGCGCGGAAATTTCCTTTGGTTTGTTCTTTTATAATTCTATCCTCGTTTCAAAGTGTGTGTTTATTCGTCTTGCTTTTTTCCCTGTTTTTTAGTTTTTTATTTTCGTGCGGGGTTCGATATATGAGCTTTGGCGATTGCGACCACACCAATGCGGCCATACCAACACTGATGCACTAGATCTCATTCGAACTCTAAAGTTAAATGTGTTTGGGCAAGAATAGTACTAAGATGATGGATCACCTTGGAAGTTCTTGTGTTGCATTCATATCTTTTTAACTCTGAAAGTGCGTGCTGTGGGTGGGCCCCGTGTGAAATGCTCTGATGTCCGTTATTCTCTTCCTTATTTAAAGCATTGTGATTATTGTTCACGCGTTTTTGAAAGATTTTTTTTTTTTTTATCCATCGTCATTGCGCATTCATTTGTATTAAGTGACTCGGGAACAATAGTGGTGGACAGATCATCGTGAAACTTGAATGAGCATTATTATAAAGGGTAGTGCGGCGAATGAATTGTAGCATGGCGACGTATCGATCCACAGCCCTGTGAAATAGCATCGATGGTATTTATAAATAATATACTGATAACTGGCCAGTAGCATAGCAGGGCAATGAAAAGTGATTAATATTGTAATGCTGGCCTGGAGCACGGTGTGTGACCATCAAGTCGGTGATTTCATATGACCAAATTTGTAAAGGGCAAAAATAATGAGTACGCACGTGAAATATGTGGTTTGAGTTTTGATTGAAGTGTCGATTTTTTTTAAAATGTTTGCTGAAAGTGCTCGTGTGAGTTGTAAAAAGAAAACACGTGGAAGCGGTCACGGAATCGGCATCTAAATACGTGAGAAAAAGAAAATCATTTTTTTTTTATTTTTTTGAAAACGTGCAGGCTTTTGTTTCATATGAGTAGTACGGATGTTTAGTTCGCCCCAAATTTTGAGTGTCGTTGTTTGAAGATTCCTTGTGGGCAACACGAGTTTAAATTAGGAAAAAGAAACCATCGAAAAATCATGCAGCGGAGGCCTTTGGAATTGGGAATAATAGTGGGCAAATGAGCGAGACGGCGGAGCCGACGAGGCTGACATTTAAGATGTCATAAATTGAGTTTTGTGTGATTTAAATGGTATGATTAAGATTACTTCTAATATTAGATTCATGGTGCATTCCTTTATTCGTCCTGCTCTTAGTATTGGATAGTCTTGATGGGTTGGGGGGTTGGTGTTGAGGGCGGCCGACCCAAGAACAAGATTCCAGGCGTAGGATTTAAAGCGCGGAAATTTCCTTTGGTTTGTTCTTTTATAATTCTATCCTCGTTTCAAAGTGTGTGTTTATTCGTCTTGCTTTTTTCCCTGTTTTTTAGTTTTTTATTTTCGTGCGGGGTTCGATATATGAGCTTTGGCGATTGCGACCACACCAATGCGGCCATACCAACACTGATGCACTAGATCTCATTCGAACTCTAAAGTTAAATGTGTTTGGGCAAGAATAGTACTAAGATGATGGATCACCTTGGAAGTTCTTGTGTTGCATTCATATCTTTTTAACTCTGAAAGTGCGTGCTGTGGGTGGGCCCCGTGTGAAATGCTCTGATGTCCGTTATTCTCTTCTTATTTAAAGCATTGTGATTATTGTTCACGCGTTTTTGAAAGATTTTTTTTTTTTTTATCCATCGTCATTGCGCATTCATTTGTATTAAGTGACTCGGGAACAATAGTGGTGGACAGATCATCGTGAAACTTGAATGAGCATTATTATAAAGGGTAGTGCGGCGAATGAATTGTAGCATGGCGACGTATCGATCCACAGCCCTGTGAAATAGCATCGATGGTATTTATAAATAATATACTGATAACTGGCCAGTAGCATAGCAGGGCAATGAAAAGTGATTAATATTGTAATGCTGGCCTGGAGCACGGTGTGTGACCATCAAGTCGGTGATTTCATATGACCAAATTTGTAAAGGGCAAAAATAATGAGTACGCACGTGAAATATGTGGTTTGAGTTTTGATTGAAGTGTCGATTTTTTTTAAAATGTTTGCTGAAAGTGCTCGTGTGAGTTGTAAAAAGAAAACACGTGGAAGCGGTCACGGAATCGGCATCTAAATACGTGAGAAAAAGAAAATCATTTTTTTTTTATTTTTTTGAAAACGTGCAGGCTTTTGTTTCATATGAGTAGTACGGATGTTTAGTTCGCCCCAAATTTTGAGTGTCGTTGTTTGAAGATTCCTTGTGGGCAACACGAGTTTAAATTAGGAAAAAGAAACCATCGAAAAATCATGCAGCGGAGGCCTTTGGAATTGGGAATAATAGTGGGCAAATGAGCGAGACGGCGGAGCCGACGAGGCTGACATTTAAGATGTCATAAATTGAGTTTTGTGTGATTTAAATGGTATGATTAAGATTACTTCTAATATTAGATTCATGGTGCATTCCTTTATTCGTCCTGCTCTTAGTATTGGATAGTCTTGATGGGTTGGGGGGTTGGTGTTGAGGGCGGCCGACCCAAGAACAAGATTCCAGGCGTAGGATTTAAAGCGCGGAAATTTCCTTTGGTTTGTTCTTTTATAATTCTATCCTCGTTTCAAAGTGTGTGTTTATTCGTCTTGCTTTTTTCCCTGTTTTTTAGTTTTTTATTTTCGTGCGGGGTTCGATATATGAGCTTTGGCGATTGCGACCACACCAATGCGGCCATACCAACACTGATGCACTAGATCTCATTCGAACTCTAAAGTTAAATGTGTTTGGGCAAGAATAGTACTAAGATGATGGATCACCTTGGAAGTTCTTGTGTTGCATTCATATCTTTTTAACTCTGAAAGTGCGTGCTGTGGGTGGGCCCCGTGTGAAATGCTCTGATGTCCGTTATTCTCTTCTTATTTAAAGCATTGTGATTATTGTTCACGCGTTTTTGAAAGATTTTTTTTTTTTTATCCATCGTCATTGCGCATTCATTTGTATTAAGTGACTCGGGAACAATAGTGGTGGACAGATCATCGTGAAACTTGAATGAGCATTATTATAAAGGGTAGTGCGGCGAATGAATTGTAGCATGGCGACGTATCGATCCACAGCCCTGTGAAATAGCATCGATGGTATTTATAAATAATATACTGATAACTGGCCAGTAGCATAGCAGGGCAATGAAAAGTGATTAATATTGTAATGCTGGCCTGGAGCACGGTGTGTGACCATCAAGTCGGTGATTTCATATGACCAAATTTGTAAAGGGCAAAAATAATGAGTACGCACGTGAAATATGTGGTTTGAGTTTTGATTGAAGTGTCGATTTTTTTTAAAATGTTTGCTGAAAGTGCTCGTGTGAGTTGTAAAAAGAAAACACGTGGAAGCGGTCACGGAATCGGCATCTAAATACGTGAGAAAAAGAAAATCATTTTTTTTTTATTTTTTTGAAAACGTGCAGGCTTTTGTTTCATATGAGTAGTACGGATGTTTAGTTCGCCCCAAATTTTGAGTGTCGTTGTTTGAAGATTCCTTGTGGGCAACACGAGTTTAAATTAGGAAAAAGAAACCATCGAAAAATCATGCAGCGGAGGCCTTTGGAATTGGGAATAATAGTGGGCAAATGAGCGAGACGGCGGAGCCGACGAGGCTGACATTTAAGATGTCATAAATTGAGTTTTGTGTGATTTAAATGGTATGATTAAGATTACTTCTAATATTAGATTCATGGTGCATTCCTTTATTCGTCCTGCTCTTAGTATTGGATAGTCTTGATGGGTTGGGGGGTTGGTGTTGAGGGCGGCCGACCCAAGAACAAGATTCCAGGCGTAGGATTTAAAGCGCGGAAATTTCCTTTGGTTTGTTCTTTTATAATTCTATCCTCGTTTCAAAGTGTGTGTTTATTCGTCTTGCTTTTTTCCCTGTTTTTTAGTTTTTTATTTTCGTGCGGGGTTCGATATATGAGCTTTGGCGATTGCGACCACACCAATGCGGCCATACCAACACTGATGCACTAGATCTCATTCGAACTCTAAAGTTAAATGTGTTTGGGCAAGAATAGTACTAAGATGATGGATCACCTTGGAAGTTCTTGTGTTGCATTCATATCTTTTTAACTCTGAAAGTGCGTGCTGTGGGTGGGCCCCGTGTGAAATGCTCTGATGTCCGTTATTCTCTTCTTATTTAAAGCATTGTGATTATTGTTCACGCGTTTTTGAAAGATTTTTTTTTTTTTTATCCATCGTCATTGCGCATTCATTTGTATTAAGTGACTCGGGAACAATAGTGGTGGACAGATCATCGTGAAACTTGAATGAGCATTATTATAAAGGGTAGTGCGGCGAATGAATTGTAGCATGGCGACGTATCGATCCACAGCCCTGTGAAATAGCATCGATGGTATTTATAAATAATATACTGATAACTGGCCAGTAGCATAGCAGGGCAATGAAAAGTGATTAATATTGTAATGCTGGCCTGGAGCACGGTGTGTGACCATCAAGTCGGTGATTTCATATGACCAAATTTGTAAAGGGCAAAAATAATGAGTACGCACGTGAAATATGTGGTTTGAGTTTTGATTGAAGTGTCGATTTTTTTTAAAATGTTTGCTGAAAGTGCTCGTGTGAGTTGTAAAAAGAAAACACGTGGAAGCGGTCACGGAATCGGCATCTAAATACGTGAGAAAAAGAAAATCATTTTTTTTTTATTTTTTTGAAAACGTGCAGGCTTTTGTTTCATATGAGTAGTACGGATGTTTAGTTCGCCCCAAATTTTGAGTGTCGTTGTTTGAAGATTCCTTGTGGGCAACACGAGTTTAAATTAGGAAAAAGAAACCATCGAAAAATCATGCAGCGGAGGCCTTTGGAATTGGGAATAATAGTGGGCAAATGAGCGAGACGGCGGAGCCGACGAGGCTGACATTTAAGATGTCATAAATTGAGTTTTGTGTGATTTAAATGGTATGATTAAGATTACTTCTAATATTAGATTCATGGTGCATTCCTTTATTCGTCCTGCTCTTAGTATTGGATAGTCTTGATGGGTTGGGGGGTTGGTGTTGAGGGCGGCCGACCCAAGAACAAGATTCCAGGCGTAGGATTTAAAGCGCGGAAATTTCCTTTGGTTTGTTCTTTTATAATTCTATCCTCGTTTCAAAGTGTGTGTTTATTCGTCTTGCTTTTTTCCCTGTTTTTTAGTTTTTTATTTTCGTGCGGGGTTCGATATATGAGCTTTGGCGATTGCGACCACACTAATGCGGCCATACCAACACTGATGCATTAGATTTTTTTTGAATTCTAATGTTAAATGTATTTTGCCAAGAATAGTACTAGGATGATGGATCACCTTGGAAGTTCTTGTGTTGCATTCATATCTTTTTAACTCTGAAACGCATTTGTGCATGCTGTGGGTGGGGCACGTGTGAAATTCTCTGATGTCCGTTATTCTCTTCTTATTCAAAGCACTGTGATTATTGTTTACGCGTTTTTGAAAGATTTTTTTTTTCCTTCTTCATTGTACATTCATTTGTATTAAGTGACTCGGGAACAATAGTGGTGAACAGATCATCGTGAAACTTGAATGAGCATTATAAAGGGTAGTGCGGCGAATCAATTGTAGCATATTAAATGAATCTACCATGAATCTAATTTTAGAAGTAATCATAATCATATCAGTTTAATCACACAAAACTCAATTTATGGCATATTAAATGTCAGCCTCGTCGGCTCTGCTAACTCGCTCATTTGACCACTTTTATTCTCAATTTCAAAGGTCTTCACTCTATGAATTTTAAATGGTTTCTTTTTTCTAATTAAACACGTGTTGTTCATAAATATTCTTCAATCACTGACCCTCAAATTTATGGAGAAATAAAAATGCATACTACTCTTATTTAACAAAAGCATGCACCTTTTCAAAAAAATGATTTTTTTCTCACGTATTTAGATAGTCGATTCAGTAACCAATTCCACATGTTTTCTTTTTACAACTCACATGAGCACTTTCAACAAATATTTTTAAAAATAGACACTAAATCAAAACTCAAACCACATATTTCACGTGCATACTCATTATTTTTGCCCTTTACAAATATAGTCAATGCTTTTGATGCGAGCGTAGCGAAATCACCAACTTGTTGGTAACACCGAGCTCCAGGACAACATTAAAATATTAATCACTTTTTATTTCCATGCTATGCTACTGGCTTGTTATCAAAATATTATTTATAAATACTATCGATGCTATTTCAGTGGTCTATGAATCGATACGTCACCAAGATACAATTCTTTCTCAACACTACATGTTTGGCTCTTTTTGGAGAAGCAATCTATGTGTTAACTCGGATATGAAGGATAACATTCTATTTACGGCATCAAAGCGCATGCCTAGAGATTTATAATATCGTATGTTCATTCATACTCATATAGCGCAGCATAATGATCATTCATATTTCATGATGATATGTTTACCATTTTTTTTTTCCAAATCACTTAATACAAATGAATGCGCAATGAGGAAAAAAAAATATTTTCAAAAAGTGTAAATAATAATCACAATGCTTGAAATAAGAAGAGAATAACGTACATCATAGCATTTCACATGTGGTCCAAACATAAAACGCATAGATGCATATTAGAGTTAAAAACATTTGAATGCAACCCAAGAACTTGGAAGGTGCTCCATCATCATTATATATTCTTATGCAAACACATTTAATTTTAGTGTTCAAATGAGATCTAGTGCATTAGTATTAGTATGGCCGCATTAGTGTGCTTGCAATCGCTAAAGCTCATATATCAAACCTTGCATGAAAATAATAAACCTAAACAGGGAAAGAAGAATGACGAATAAACATAAACTTTGAAACATTGATAGAATTAAAAAGAACAAACCAAAGGCAATTTCTGCTCTTTAAATTCTATGCCTGGAATCTTGTTCTTGGGTCGACCGCCCTAATCATCAACTCCCAAATCCATCAAGACTAGCAAATACTAAAATAAGGACTAATAAATGAATGCACCATGCATCTAATTTTAAAAGAAATCATAATCATATCATTTTAATCACACAAAACTCAATTTATGGTATTTTAAATGTAAGCCTCGTCGGCTCTGCTTACTCGCTCATTTGCCCACTATTATTCTCAATTCCAAAGGTCTTCACTGCATGAATTTTCAATGGTTTCTTTTTTCTAATTTAAACTCGTGTTGTTCATAAGGATTCTTCAATCACTGACACTCAAAATTTGGGGAGAAATAAACATCCATTCTACTCATATAAAACAAAAGCATGCACATTTTCAAAAAAAAATGATTTTTTTTATCACGTATTTAGATGTTGATTCCGTGACCACTTCCACATGTTTTCTTTTTACAACTCACACGAGCACTTTCGACAAATATTTTTAAAAATAGACACTTCAATCAAAACGCAAATCACATATTTCACGTGCATAATCATTATTTTTGCCCTCTACAAATGTAGTCAATGCTTTTGATGCGAGCATGACAAAATCATCGACTTGATGGTCACACCGAGCTCCAGGCCAGCATTAAAATATTAATCACTTTTCATTGCCCTGCTATGCTACTGGCTAGTTATCAAAATATTATTTATAAATACTATCGATGCTATTTCACCGGGCTATGAATCGATACGTCACCATGCTACAATTCATTCGCAGTACTTCATGTTTGGCTCTTTTTGATGAAGCAATCTATCCGTTAACTCGGATATGAAGGATAACATTCTATTTAGGACATCAAAGCGTAGTTATAGCAATTTATAATATCGTATGTTCATTCATACTCAAATAGCATATCATAATGCTCATTCAAATTTCACGATGATTTGTTCATCATTATTGTTCCCGAGTCAATTAATACAAATGAATGCGCATTGACGAAAAAAAAAAGAAAAAAAAAATCTTTCCAAAACGTGTAAACAATAATCACAATGCTTGAAATAAGAAAAGAATAACGGACATCAGAGCATTACACATGTGGCCCACACATAGCACGCATAGATTAGAGTTATTAAAACTTGAATGCAACACAAGAACTTCCAAGGTGATCCATCAACTTAGTACTATTCTTGCCCAAACACATTTAACTTTTGGGTTCGAATGAGATCTAGTGCATCAGTTTTGGTATAGCTGCATTAGTGTGGTTGCAATCACAAATGCTCATATATCAAACTCGCATGAAAAAAAAACCCAAACATGGAAAGAAGCATGACGAATAAACATAAACTTTGAAACAATGATAGAATTAAAAAGAACAAACCAAAGACAATTTCTACTCTTTAAATCCTACACCTGGAATCTTGTTCTTGGGTCGACCGCCCTCATCACCTACCTCCCAATCCATCAAGACTATCCAATACTAAAATAAGGACCAATAAACGAATGCACCATGAATCTAATTTTAGAAGTAATCATAATCATATCATTTTTATCACACAAAACTCAATTTATGGCATATTAAATGTCAGCCTCGTCGGCTCCGCTAACTCGCTCATTTGCTCACTATTATTCCCAATTCCAAAGGTCTTCACTGCATGAATTTTTGATGGTTTCTTTTTTCTAATTTAAACTCGTGTTGTTCATAAGGATTCTTCAATCACTGATACTCAAAATTTAGGGAGAAATAAATATCCATACTACTCATATAAAACAAATGCATGCACATTTTCAAAAAAAATGATTTTTTCTCACGTATTTAGACGTCGATTCCGTGACCACTTCCACATGTTTTCTTTTTTACAACTCACACGAGCACTTTCAGCAAATATTTTTAAAAATAGACACTTCAATCAAAACTCAAATCACATATTTCACGTGCATAATCATTATTTTTTCCCTCTACAAATGTAGTCAATGCTTTTGATGCGAGCATGACAAAATCATCGACTTGATGGTCACACCGAGCTCCAGGCCAGAATTAAAATATTAATCACTTTTCATTGCCCTGCTATGCTACTGGCTAGTTATCAAAATATTATTTATAAATACTATCGATGCTATTTCACCGGGCTATGAATCGATACGTCACCATGCTACAATTCATTAGCAGCACTTCATGTTTGGCTCTTTTTGATGAAGCAATCTATCCGTTAACTCGGATATGAAGGATAACATTCTATTTAGGGCATCAAAGCGTAGTTATAGCAATTTATAATATCGTATGTTCATTCATACTCAAATAGCGCATCATAATGCTCATTCAAATTTTACAATGATCTGTTCACCATTATTGTTCCCGAGTCACTTAATATAAATGAATGAGCATTTACGAAAAAAATAATAAAAAAAAATCTTTCCAAAACGTGTAAACAATAATCACAATGCTTGAAATAAGAAGAGAATAATAGAAATCAGAGCATTTCACATGTGGTCCAAACATAGCACGCATTGATGCATATTAGAATTAAAAATATTTAAATCCAACACAAGAACTTCCAAGATGATCTATCATCTTATTACTATTCTTGTACAAACACATATAACTTTAGAGTTTTAATGAGATCTAGTGCATCAGCATTGGTATGATCACATTGCTTTGTTTGCAATCACAAAAGCTCATATATCAAACTTGCAAGAAAATAAAAAACCAAAATAGGGAAAGAAGCCTGACGAATAAACATAAACTTTGAAACAATGATAGAATTAAAAAGAACAAACCAAAGGCAATTTTTGCTCTTAAAATCCTACGCCTTGAATCTTGTTCTTTATCTCTTGTTTTGTCAAATTACTAATTTAGGATCCTTCCTAAAATGAGGCTATGATCTATGGTAGAGGAATGATGTGGCATATGTGTTTGCAAACTATTAGCAGACAACCCTTCATCTATGGAGAGGTTGTCATCTTTTTCAATATGAATAAACCTCTTACAAGTACTAGAGACAAATTTTCATGATGCCTACTCCAACAACCACTTCATCAACTCGTGTGAAGACTCTGACTAACATTTAGCTGAGATATCACCTACTTATTTTCATATTGTATATATATTCCAAAGAGGAGTAGTTCTTGCACACCAAGTGCTTATTCCTCGTACCACTTCTGATTGATGATGTACTAGGAGTGAAAAATGAAGTGAAGACCATTATCAATGATGATTAGAAGGAAAAAAAGCCAAATTTGTCATGTGGAAGTATGTTACAACTTTTTAAAAAGTTATGACTCTACAAGTGGGATAAATGAAGAAAGAAGTTGCAATAAAAAAATTTCATGACTTTGATGAAACAAAAACTACAAGAGGAGGTTGCGACATATTCCATACCCATGACACAATTACTCTAAAGAAAAAATTGATGCCACAACTTCACAAAGATCTATGACTTTAGTGAAGGATGTGACTTTGTAATATTACTCAATTCTATTAGTTAAAAAATATATTAAAAGCTTATTAACAAAGATATCTTATCAATAAATATCTGCAAGTATATGAGTCATATAAGTAGTAAAGAGTAATTTTATCTAGATATCAATCCCTAATGAATTGTATTAATAATTTGATCAATTAATAGTAAGATAACTCAATTCTAGTAAAATAGATATTTAAAAATTTGGTATCAATTTTAGATCTATGAATTTGTTTATTTAATGTATGGGATATATTCAAATTGTTTGAATTATATAAGATTTGGATACATGATGAATGTTAGATTGTTGTTTAATGACTTATTGCCCAAATGACATACAAAATAGTTATTACTATTTAGCCCATCCTAATGATTATACCCTCATAGATATTCTCTCAGTATTTTACTACTAAGATTAAAATTATTGCTAATAGATAGTTATTCACAAGCTCATATAAGTGAAATCAACTCAAAGGACTATCACTACCTTACAAATCACAATATCTAATACACATCCTATAGATTACTTGTCACCATCCTCCTCGGTGATGATGTTACTCACATACTAAAGATAGAATTATTAGGAGCATATAATAATATCAATCTCAATTGAGAACTAGTTTTTCTAAGACATATATAATAGATTGGTATGTAAAATTATTCATGATTTTGGTTTTGTAACTACTATACTACAATGATTAACAAACCAAAATTTTGAGTTTTAACATGTAAGTTTATCTTGCACATCACAATTAGAATAACTATCACTTTTTTTTTACCATATGCACAAGTGAGTCTCATGATTTTCCTATCACTATCCACCACAACAATTCTCATAAACTCATTAATAATCAAAGCCCTAATTCAAGTTATATTTAATTACACATACATCAATTTTTATAACACAATATAAATCAAAACATATTCATTAATTTAGAAACCATTTATATATCACACAAATAAAATTAGACAAACCTTACACCATATATTATTTTAATATAAATTCCCAAATCTACTTTAAATATGGGGGTTTGAGAGTCTTGTCCCTTAACTTTATCTTTGAGCTTTCCTTGGTCAATTTGATCCTATACCCCCAAAATTATAGCACCATGTATAGTTGCAGCTATGTATTTGATCAAATCCTCTATAGTTTATATCTTAGTCTTATTTTTCATACTTGTTCTCTCATCATCATTAAAATTATCTATTTGAGATTCCTTATAGGTACATCTTTTAAGAATATCATGATTTCATAGTAGTCATTTTCCTTATTTTCCCCATTTTTGATACTCCAAAATTATTCTTCCTCATTTTATTCCTTTTTTTTATTACTTTCACAACTCCAAAGTTATTCTTCTACAACATCTCCTCCATCTTTATCTGGCTAGTAGTCATCTATAAAATTCTTCCATCAAAAGTCCACTTTTATTTCATTGTAGTACGAAGGATATTATTTACTCTTTAATAACCTATTTCATCATCCTATGGACCCCACAAGCCTTTGTAAAGATTACACTTCATTTGCTCCTCTCAAACAAGGAGAGTAAAATCATCTTTCTTGACATCAATAAAATTTTCTAGTAGCAAAAAATAGTCATTCCAACTTTAATGGATCATAATTATCTCCATCCATATCTAATACAATAAAATCTTCTGAAAAAACCAAGATACCAACCTAAACCAAAATATATTTAATAATCTCAAATGGGGACTAGATAGTCTGATTAGACATTTTCTTAGAAGTGTTCTTTGAATAATTATAGCATACTTCTCAGTCATATTCATAATTCCATGTCTCGAGTTTTGTCATCAGAAACTTCTTAGAAGTGTTCTTAGAAGTGTTCTTTCAAAAACTTCATATAGTTTGATATTTGAGATATAGCTTCAATAAATGATATATTAACTGATAGTTTCCAAAATACGTTGAGAAACTTCTCAAAATGATCATTCTATTTTTCTTTTTTAAATGGAAATAAAAGATTCATCAGAAACTTATCCCCGGCTTAATTTTAATTTACCACTTTCTCTATAAATCTTTGAGTAACTTCCATCTAATCCTCTAGTTCTTTACTTTGTTCATTTGTAACTAGAGGTGAGATTTGTGCTTGCACTTCCTCTAGAGTAATGGATTTGTTAGGTGTTGTAGCATCACAACCTCCATCTTTGGAAATATCTTCCAAGGGAGCCAAAACTACTTAAGAAAATTTTAGTGGAAGTCATGAGATTTGGAAAAGTCACATTACTATCAACTCCAAAAGTTTTAGAATACTCTTGTGCAATGCATTGCCCCTGTATCTCTTCCCACTTAGAAGTAATATAGATGAATAATTCTTCAGATTTGTCTCAGCATCAATTGACCATTCATTAACTCTTTTTCCCTTTATCAATTGATTTTCTATATTTCTCATAGCCAAAGTCATGCAATTCAAACTCGCTTCAAGCTTCTCCATTCGATTATCTTGATTATCATTTTTCTTTCTCAATTCTATTTTAGAGGTAGCAAGTGGGTCAGACAGCCCAGGCATGACCCGAGGCATGACCCGACTGAGTCGTGCTTTGCTTAACATGACATAATCTAGAACTGTGCATGAACTCATGTCATGTTGGCCCGAGGCATGGCTTGTGCCATGCTAGGCCTCATGTCGGGCCAGGCACTACCTGAGTGCCTTGCCCATAGATACGATCAGTGGCACATGTAATGTGTCCCAGAACTCGGAGTGGATATCAGGCATGGTCTAATCAGACCGTGCCTACCCCACCTAATATTAAAAAAAATATTAAATTCATTAAAATTCGCCCACCCCACCTGATATTAAAAAAAATAATATTAAATTCATTAAAATTCGCCACCACACCTATTGTGCTTGGTACATGTGGTGGGTTTTTTATAATTAACCCACCACATGGTTGGGTGAGCATGTTCACATGCTCACCCTAGAAGTTTCTAGACCTAGGTGCACATGGATACCCCCTAGCCTGACCGAGTCCATGCTGAGCCTGAGCCCCCAGGCTATAGTCAAAGTTTCTAGACCATCTAGAAGTTTCAGCTTCTAACAGGTAGTTGTGGCTAATAGTAAAAAATATATTAATTTAATGGAAGATCTAGGCTGTCGAATACGATTCCAATGGCTAGTTCAAAGATCCAATGACTGTCGGGTTTCTATCCTATTTAAATTTAAAAAAACTTTAAAAAAATAAAAAATATATATTTTTTTACTTAAAAAATCTATATAATTGAAATAAGAGATCTGAGTTTTTCATTCAAATCTCTCAACTCCTATCTCTCTTCTCTCTTTCTTTCTCTCCTCTCAATCTTAGCTCTCTCTCTCTCTCTCTCTCTCTCTCTAAAGCTAAATTTTATTATTTTAGATTTAGAATATTTTTGTAAAACTTAAAAACGTGGATGTTAAGGGTAGAAAATTCAAATGTAGTGTGTGATTTTTTCTCTCCTCTCCATAAACCTAATAGGGTATTGTTTTTTATTATTTTTTTTAAATATCATTTAATTGTTAATATAGAATATAATTCATAAACTAAAAAAATTAAAATGGCTAATAGTATATTTCTTGATAATGAAATTATTATTAATGTAGACGTAGATAAAGTTAATAATGATAATCCTACGGAAATGTCTGAAGCCGAAACTATGTTTTCTCTCATGGCCTTGACTAAAACTCAAATATTTAAAGAATAAAAAACTAGAACATCCATAGTTTTGGCTCACTTTAACATGATACAAAATAAAAATGCTAGGTGCCTGCATAGATCATATGGTTAATGTGAAAGATGTAGAGAACATTTTAAAATACATATCTATGTGCATAGAGGTGTCAAATGGGATGTGCCGAGCCGGGCCGACCCATTTTTAGCCGGCCCGACTGTGCTTTCGTGTCGAGCCAGGCACGACATGGTTACTGTACTGTGTCGTGCTTGGCCCGACACAGTTCTATGGAGGTCAGCCCGGCACGGGCCCGCGACACGAACTTGTTGGGTTAGGCCAGTTTGGGCCGAACCAATAATATAAAAAAATATTAGGATTTCGGCACGCGCTGTTGCGCTCTGTCACACCAAAAACCCTAATTTTTTTAAAAATTTGGTTTCTCAGCTCATACCAATGGGCCACGGTACCATGCCGGGCCATGCACGGCACGAGGCCCAATTAGCCTCGGCACGGCACGGCACGGCACGATTGATGCCGTGGTCAGGCACGACACGAGCCCGAGCATGGAAAATTCCCATGCCGGGCCGGCCCATGCACGATCTAATCGTGCCGTGCCTCGTGTTGGATTGGGCCGGCCCGGACCGGTTGACACCTCTATATGTGCATGAACCATTACACCAACTTGAAGGGTTCATTCATGAAAAGTTGATTGAGTATTTACATACTCTGATACTAGACATGGTAATAGTTGTAGGCAAGCTCTGAGTATAGATATGGATATCATATTCAGATACGATGAATTCTCTATTCAGTTAATAAGAAGAAACGAATGAGAAATAATGGGGTGGACCATCAAATAGGAATAAGATGTCTTGATACTTAGATATTAATTATTGTTCAATTCTATTACATAAAGATAACAAGAACCTTGATATTTTATAATGGTGAACATCACGAGTCCACCTATCCCATTCTTTCTAAGATGGCATGGGATCTACAAAATATATTTTCAATTTTTCAATGCCACACACCACACACAAGAAATTATTTCTATTGTTGTGTAATTTCTTTGAGTTTCATTGATGAACTTGCTTGCATAATAAATAACATGGTACTTTCCATTTTCCCTTTGATTCAAAATAATTCATAATGCAAAATTAGTTCCATCACATATTATTTTAAATGGTAGACATTAATTCAGTTCTCTCAAGGTGAAAATACTAGTCAAAAAGATTCCTTGTTCATTAAATTATTTTGATATTTATCATTCCATGAAAGTGTTATATCTTTTTATAAGCAATTCAACCTAGGGGTTGTATAATGAAAACTCCCTAATAAACCTCCAATATTATTCAGCTTGGGCAATGAATTAAATTATGTCATATTAGTTGGGGGAGTTAACTTGGAAACAAGCTCTACTTTATCATTGTCCAATCCAATCTCATTTTTTTATATAATATGATTGATAACTATACCTTGCACCAGCATGAAATGACACTACTTCCAATCAAAATGATGATCATTTCAATGCAGCTTCTTAAACCTTGATCTATGTTCAATAGACAATCTTCATATTTATCTCTACATACCATTATTTCATCAGACTTCCATTATTTTTTCAACTACGTCTTTAAAAATATTTAGCATACATCTTACAAAAGCCAAAATGCATAATTTTGTAAGAATATGTACCAAATAGACATGTAATGGAAAACTTCTCTTAACCATAAAATATAGAAATAGACAGTTACTATCTATTTTTGATTAAGGAGCTTCAAGCTTCTATAGTTTAGATGACTCATTCTTCAGCACAAAAGTTTAGAAAAATTCACTTTTTGCATCTTCAAGGCAAAGTTAGTTTCAGTATTGAAATCAAAAGGATAACTTCTATTTCTATATATCTCTACTTTTTAGAGAATGCTTCTTGACTCTTAATCAAATATGACGCACTAGTTCTCTTCAAACACTAGCTTATTGCCCTTTTGGATTAGTTGGCCAACACTCATTAAGTTTTGATGCAATTCAGAAACTAGTAATACTTCATCAATAAGCTTCACTCCATTTGGTATATACACTTTGACTTACCTTTTCTATTTACACCTACAAGCTCCCAATTTCATGTATTCACTTGTGAACTAATAGAGGAATGTAAGTTCAAAAATAAATATTTGTTTTTAGACATGATTTGAACACCCACTATCCAAGAACCACACTAGATGTTTGATTATATGAAGAAACTGAGATAAGATAGGTTTTCCTTTGTAAGTTTTTTTTTTTTTTTTTGCACAACTTGCTTTGTGAAAACCTCTAAGTCTATAATCATTTGATAGATGCCCGAATTTATTTGCAGTTGAAATATTGTGGGTTTGTGTTATAAAACTAATATTTCTTATCAAAATGATTATTTTTATTACATATGTTACAAGTGTAAGAAGAATAACTCTCTATGTAGTAGATGAGGTTCTATCTCTATTTGCTATTCCTCTTCCTCCACCTCTCTCTCAATTGTTTGAGATTTCTGAAGGACATCCAACAAAAGGAGAAAACAAAAAAGATTTTCCACTTTTACATTTAAAATAAAACATCACATAAGAAATAAATAAAATAAACAAAAATAAAAGAAATGTGACCCATTGACTTGCACACATACGTGTAGGTCCAACAAATTATTAAATCAAATTAAATCTAACTATTGCATTAACTATAAAAAATGTATCTACCTTATATAGTATCAACCATATATATATATGTTAAAATGTTTATATGTTAAAACATGCACATTTTTCATTATACTACATAGTTTCACTCTTTTTACGGTATATACATTTGTTAAGTATCAAATATAAATATTTTAGAGTATTAAATATAAATAGTTTCATTTTTGTGCATTTAAAAAAAAATTAAAACAATGATCTTTTTTATTTTATATTTACATTTGAGGATATCTTTACAAAAAATTCCCTAATTTTCATGCCTTCCATAATAAAGTATACATATGTACTAGTGACCTAATTAATTTTTATAGCTATCATCATAACCAAAAAATCATATCTTATTAATTTTTTATTGAATCATTCACTAATGATTTTCTCAAATTTTATTTTCCACTTCTCCAAAAATATATTTCATTTATATCTTTCTCAAATAATTGTTTTCAATAGGAATGGCAAGCTTCAATATCTATATAAGTATGAAAAGAAAATAATGTAGATAAAATAAAAGAAACATTTCTCTTCAAATTTCATTGAACATTATATCATTATCATTCAAAAAAATAATCGAGCATCAACGAATAAATATGTAAATGTTGCAAATAAAAAAAATATATGAATTATTTCAATAGCAATAAATAGCACCATCGAGAAAACTATATGGCATAAGCTAAAACATAAAAAATCGTTGAACCAATACAAATTATCATCATATGTCATCAAAGAAATTTGTTGCTCATCGAGCAAAATACAAACAAACATCATTGAACATAAATCATCAAAAACATGTTAAGAAGGTATAAAAAATCACCACATTTAATCAAACAAGCATTGAAAATGCACCAAATAATTAATTATTGTCATAATTCATTAAAAACATGATATGAATAAATTCAATATTTATTAAAAAAATACAACTTTGCATCATCAAATATGTTTTACGGAGCATATATTAAGAGTTGAAATCATGTATTTATGTATTTGTTTGCTTTTTTATGACAAATATTAAGAGTGGAAACTTAAATAAATAAATAAATAAATAAATAAATAAATAAATAAATAAATAAATAAATATAAATAAATAAATAAATATATATATATATATATATATATATATATATATCTCTCTCTCTCTCTCTCTCTCTAAATGGGCTGCATCAATAGACACAATAGAATAGATTGTGAATGGTAATTGTTTTTCTTTTTTTTTTTTTTGCAAAATTTGATTTTGCATATTATTTGATCTAGGATTTTCTTTTGTTGCCCAATTTGTTTGTTGATAGTGATAATTAGGCTTTGATTGGTAATATACGAGACATGCTAGCTTCTCATGGAACTGTCAACTGCCACCAAACAGTAAAAAAAGATGAAAAAAAAAAGTGCTCATATGTTGTTGAAAAAATTTTAAGTATTTATGTAACATCTTTTAAGTTTGATGTTTCAGGAGTCCCAGTCGATTAGATCCTATGATACTCTTTTTTTTAATATATATATAAATAACAAATACATTAAATGATCCAAATACAATTAATGAATTTTCAAAAATATAACAATATCTAATTACATAAAATATTTTTATTTTTGCTCACTATTTATGAGAAATCACCGAATTGATGATCCTAGATGAATTTGACAGCACCAACAAATTTTTATATAATTCTTTGATGAATTTTAATTATTTTCAATGCCTGAATTCTACTCAACTGATTTGCTAAAACAACAAATTTACCAGAAATTTCCATTTTTTATGGCATTTATTCTTTTTGAAAAAAAAAACAACAAATATGAGTTGCATGGATTAAAGGCAAGTTGCAGGTTCTTGCTATGTTACATGGATCTCCAAGGATAATGATGGATACTCTTCCCAAGGATTCTTGCTACAACACCTATCTCAGGGCTGGGATGGGGGTCTCACTTGTTCCACCCTATGGGCCCCAAGGCCCATACACTTTCAGTTGCCCTTGGGCCAGGTGAGGCACGTTCTAGACCTACCATTGCCAAACCATCCCCAGCCAGAAAAGGCCTATTAGTCATGATTAGCTAAACATGTAGCTAGCCTTGGTTCAGAAAAGTTCAGTGAACATTGAGTCGCACCACACAATCAAGGTCGCATGGCATGGCTTTCCAAGATTCTCATCAAAACAAGCCATCAACCTCCAACAAAAAAGTGCACTATTCTTGTGGCGTAAGAATCATGGAGGTTGTTAGAGGAACAAATGTAAATGTAAATAACGATTGCGTAGAACAGCATGAGAGAAGTAAATGTGAAAATGAAGGGGGGCTGTGTTGTGAGAGATGAGGGTGTTACAGGAAGAATCAAGGGAGAGGCAAGGGGGCATTCCAGCTAGAGAACTCAACCAAGTTTCTATTGACAACGGAAGTATTGTGCAGCCAGAAAGTTTCTGCAGATTGGTGGAACTGCCTTACTTTTCTCTGAAGTTCCCACAGAATTCCCCACATCGCAGAACACGGCTCCGGCTCAGCAGAATAGACCCACAGGCACCGCACTCGTCTTCCACCAGATATCATCTTATCCACATCTTGATCTGGTATGGTCTCCAAGTAATGCAGCAGCTCTGCCCCGATTCGCGTGGATGGCCATTTGATCGAAAAGAGAGAATAATCAAGCACGTTTTGGAATGGCAACTCTGCCCTGTCCGATAGCAGAACGGGGACGCATTCCTGCTTTTCTAAAAAATATTACATCAACATGCCCTGGACATGAGAAACATGTGGTACGCAAATTCTATTTTCTGTTTTCCATGTGGTCTCCAAGTATACACTAGGAGAATGGAAAGTGAGTGAAATGCACACAAGCAGGCACATGCGTGCACACACACACACACACACACTGATACACTAGATATTATTGAAACTCCAAAATTAAACTTGAGAGAAAATAGCATTGGATGTGTGATCACGTGAGAAATTCTTGTGTTATATACAAGTCTTAGTGTGATGACAAATACATTCGTCCAAGAAAAGTATGTATCAGGTTCTAAACTCATCGGACACAATTTTTAATTTTCAAATATAAGACTAACAAAATATTAATCTTTCAAATCCAACATTAAACGAGAGACTTATGCATTGGGTATAACCTTTAATCAATCATAAAAATAATATGTTCAGCTCTCATTTTAAAAATAAAAAATGAAAAATTCTAACAATAATAAAATTAATTTAAATAAATAAAAAAAATATCTTGCAAATCAATTTTAATAGACATCATGAAATTGGGGTTTAAAATTATTTTGCTAGAATTAAAAAAAAAATTATATATTCCCTTATGGGTGATAAAAAATAAACTTCATCAAATTATTTTTCTCCCATAAAATCAATCAACAAACCCAACTTTATAAATAATAATAAAGAAGATTGTGGCCACCCACATATTATGTGATTTTATTATAAAAGTAAAATAATAATCAAATACAAAATAAATAGCAGCATCCTCCTCAATTTAATGCGTAAATATTCAACACATCACATTTTGATAAAGTAACATAAGATCTTTTCAAAATCTTCTCGTGAATATATTGGTGAGCTTATCTGCTCCAAAAATATAAGTTACGAATATGTTCTCAATATGAATTTTCACTTTGAGAATGAAACAATCTAATTTTATGTGCTCCAATCGCTCATTGAAAATTAATTTCAAGACTACACCTCTCTATCTAACCATTACAATAAAGATAAGTAATATAAGTGATTGAAAATTAAATCTTCTCAAGTATAAACAAAATCAAAAGAATCTCATAGAAAGCTTTGGCTATCGCCATGTATTCTATCTATATATTAGAAGATTATCATCTTTCTTTTACTCTTCTAAAAGATAAAAATATCTTCAAGGAAAATATAACAACATATATAAGATCTATTCATATATCAAATAAAATAGTACATCTTATTAATTTTTTCATATATCAAAATATACGAAGAACTATGTTAGAGTGAGTTCGAGATCTAGAATCAAAAAAATATCTAACTATATTGACTACATAATTTATAACTTAATAATTAAATAATTACTCTTTCTGACAATTTCATTGCATGTAGCCAAGTAAACTTGAGAAAACAAATCAGACAAATAATCAATGCCTAACTAAATGGTTATATCTTTTAGAGTGCAAGTAAAAAGACTAATCTCTAAAAGAGTATCCAAGATAAAATCTTTTTTATGATAATATAATATCTTTATGACAAAACAATATCATAAGTACCTAAATATTCAGAAAGTATATGAGCCTCGTCAATTCCTTCATATGAAATTGCTATTGAAGTTACAATTCATATTTATTAATAATTCCTAACACAGTCTATCATAATCAAAATATCATCAATACATACTATCAACAAAAGAGTATTCAAGATCTAGACTCCCAAGAACTACATTAGGCCATATAAGACCTTAGCAATCTAAAAACAAATCTAAGTAAATGCTCAAAAACTAGGTAGTTACTCCATATAAATCTCATCAAAGTCATCATGAATATAAATATATTTCACTTCTTACTTATATATAGATTATATGTGAAAAGCTACAATTGGAATTAATAAGAGTATTCAAATTGATACTATTTTGACCATTAATAAAAACTTGAATATCATGATATCATAAAGAAAATAATAAAAAAGATAAACACAAAAAAATATAAAAATAATGAATCTTGTGAATTAAGATTGGTAAAATATGTTTTTATAGTTATATTATTTTATCCTTTTCTTTATTTTATTATTTATATATGAGAATATCCAAAATATGAACTACCACAATCCAAACTCTAATTATATATTCTCATTACACATCGACTATTTCATTGAATTTTTTATTTAGATTTAAATATTTTATTATTTAAATTTCTATATGATATCAGAGTCAAACCCTAAATATAACAAACAAACCCCAGGGCCTGCTAGAGAAAAAGAGAAATGCATTATAACAACACAATATACGCATGCTACATGTGTAAGAGTGCACTGTGTGTGTGTGTGTGGTGCGTGTGTGGTGCGTGTGTGTGTGTGTGCGTGTGTGGTGCGTGTGTGTGTGTGTGCGTGTGCTTGGTGTGTGCGGTGTGTGTGTGCGCGTGGTGTGTGCGGTGTGTGTGTGCGCGTGGTGTGTGCGCATGCGTGTGCGGTGTGTGCGCATGAGTGTGCGTGTGGTGTCTGCGCGTGCGTGTGGGTGCGTGTGCGGTGTGTGCGCATGCGTGTGCGTGTGAAGATCATAGATGTGTGATAGTGGGTGCTACATGGTAGACCCATGATGTAAAATCCACCAACTGTTGTAGACATTGACTCCTGCTACAGCGACATTGACAATGCACAAAGGGTGCACCATGTAAGATAAGAGGTTCATCATGCATGTATAGCAATGATGACAATGCACAATGGTACCAGTGCAAATGTGCAATGTGCAATGTGCAATATGTTGTTAGTGCAAAAGATTAATATATTAATTATGATGGGTATATTAGTACTTGAATTCTATGAATATATCAAATATATCGAGATATATTAATGTGTATTTCTATATGAATACCAATAAAGAATAAAAATATCAATTTTGATGAATAAATCGATATTTAGATTTTTCATCACTTAGTACAAAAAAGGTGCACTAAGCTCAAAAATTTACGTGGAAGTTTTGATGGGCAGTAGTTTGATAGTAACAACAATGATAAGACTTTTGAAATCACTGAAGCTGTTAATACAAACAGAGGTGAAGGTGTGAAAATCAAAAAGTCCAAGAGCAGATATGTGTTTAATCAGTATGCTGAATTTGTGAGCTGGATGAGTAAAAAATAAATTATTGTTGTCTTCTCATCCACTAAAACATAATACATGATGCTTACTCACTCAAGTAAAGAAATTATTTAGACAAAGAGATTGTATGCAGAACTTAGCTTCGAGTTAATAAAAATGAAAGCTCATATATGATAGTCAGAGAACTATTTATATAGCAAAGAATCTAGTATTTAATGTTTGGCCAAAACACAATAACATCCAATACCACTTTAGTAGAGAAAAGTTGATCACAAGCAGAATCAACTAGAGAAAGTCAACATGAAGGAGAACTGCACTGACTACTTGATAAAGCTGATGAATGCAAAAACATTTTAGTGGTGGAGAGCTAAAATGGAGATGAAAAAGAAATATTCAAGTGAGAAAATATTAGGATTAGCTCCTATTTATCTGAAACTATAACATGTGCTTTAAAGTCATGTTTGAATTATAAAATTGTGGTTCAACTAAAGCTATTAGCTGTAACATTTGCTTTATAATTATGATTTAGATTATAAGGTCATAATTCAACTAAAATTATAATATATGTTTTAGAGTCACGACATGAATTATGAAGTCACGACTCAATTAAAACTATAACATATATTTTGGGTCGCAAAACTCATCTGTAATATCGTGATATGAATGAATTCAAAATCCTATTTTATAGTATTGTGCTATTATTGTAGTTGCAACATATTTTGTATTGTTATGATTGATAGACTTAATAATTAAAGTTACAACCATGTTCTATGATGTCATGACATGAATGAAATCATAAAAAGAAAAAAATGA
This sequence comes from Sapria himalayana, assembly GCA_029783825.1. Taxonomy (NCBI): domain Eukaryota; kingdom Viridiplantae; phylum Streptophyta; class Magnoliopsida; order Malpighiales; family Rafflesiaceae; genus Sapria; species Sapria himalayana. Next base: position 25,619 of record JAREIK010005069.1, read on the forward strand.
TATCGTGACTTAGGTATTAAATTTAGAAAGATTTTTTATTTTACAATTTAAGTACTTGTAAATATCAAAAAAAAATACTAGCACGATAAAGATGCAACATGAAAGCATGGAAACTATTGTACAAAAAATAATAAAAGTTTTTCTTTTTCACTCTTGTGGTTTGTGATTGTTCTCTCCTCATTTCTCTTATATGCACAATGTGCTTCATCTATTATGATTCTCTCTCTCTTCTTGACTCACTAATTAACATTACAATTCCTATTTCAATATCATAAGATCAAATAAGCAAGAGACCCATGGGAATGGGATCCTTGTTCTATATGGGATCCAACAAAAAGTATTGGTGGTAGATACCTAGATCATGTGCCTAACAACTTTGATGAGGATATTAGTAGTTGAATGGGTATAATAAATATTTCTAGTGGAGATAGTAATTGAAAAAGTTGTGATGGATTGTAATCTTCAAAAAGACTAAAACAAAAAGGTCACGTGAATCATTTTTTCAGTCCTAATTCAAAGATAATTATTCAAAATAAAAGAGTAGAATGTTAAATCAAACTACTATCAAATATGCCTACAAAAGGAAGTAAGAGAGATACCGTATACATTTATCACAAGGTACATGTACGAGATTGCTATTCTATTTAATGATCATTTACTCACCACCATATATATTTTACAAGATAAATATGATTACAACTCTATTAAAATATTATAGTCACAAATAATATCACTTAGTGAAAATATTGTGCTAACGAGTAGATATGATTATAACGTACAAATATTTTCATGATCAATTAAGTAGAGTTTTGATCAAAAATAAATATCAAAACAATGTAGGCCCCCATATTCTATTCACTTAGCTAAATACCTCAAAAAACTTATTAATTTCATGATTATTCATCAAAACTCACAAAAACTCCATACTTATGAAATCAATCTATTATTCTTTCATTTGCATCCAATAATATCATTAAAAATTACTAAAATACATAAAAATATTCTATGGTTTGAACACTTAAAATAATCATTTAATGTGAAAAAAAAACTCATGGAGGAGAATAAAGTTTAATTATATTTCCTAATCTTTGTTTTTCAGCCAACTCTCCTTGTCACTGCCATCATGCAAAATATGGTGATATTGCTCTTCACCCTGATAAAAAACTCAAGATCCATGTGAAAAAAAATTCTTAAGTCAATTATAAATTTTTAAGAGGAAGAATTTTTCAACTAAATAATTTACTAATTTTGATTACCATATTATATTGAGCTAAGAGAGTCCCAATGAATGAAAAGAGATAAATGATACTCATGAATGCCCCTTTGACATTGAAGTGTGTGAAGGGGGGGCTTGAAGGTAACAAGAAAAAAAAAGAAAATTCTTGAAGGGAGCAGAGAAAAACATGAAGAAAAAGTATCATAAATATTTAAGAATTATTTGACTAGGTAAAAGATGACTTGGGAGAATTCCTCAATAATCTGAAAGGAAAAAAATTAGAGATTAACTAATAAGAAGCATACTTGAGGGCAGAGATAAATTAATTCATAGTTTCCTAGTGACAAAATTGGAGAGAATAGACAACAAGATTAAAGAGTACGTGAAAAAAAAAGAGAAATGCAAAGCTAATGCATAGAGAAGAGAGACATTTTGGAAGATATATATCAAAAAAATGAACTATTATCTATGACCACCCAAAAAAAATTGTAAAGATTTTGAAAGAAGTGATAAAAAAATAGAGATTAAAGTGATGTGAAGTACTAAATCAATTGAGAAATTCTATGTGAATGTTGCAAAAGAGTAACATAAAACTATTTGAATAGAAATTAGATAATGGATGAACATATGTATTATAGAAATAAATAGTGAATCAAAGATTTAGTAAAGCATAGTGAGAACCAAAGACAAATATATCTGGTACTTGGTTCATTTGAAGATTCATTGAAATCTATTGGAAAAGAACAAGACACTTTGTACAATGTGATTGTACAGATGATAAAACATAACAAGCATTAAAAAAAATTCAAAAATACTTTCCAAATTCATGCCCACATTTGAGCCTTCCTAAGTGAAGTTCCTATTTCAAAATTTTGATCTTTGCAACAGATCATACCGCTCCTCTTCTTTTCCACATTGAGATATTGTATATGTATCTTTCTTGATGATATTGTATTGTATCTCTTTTTGTTGTATTGATGCTTGTGATGTGTTTAAAAAATAAAGAAAATTTTATTGCTCAAGTATGAGAAATATTTTTAGTATGTAAATTTTTTTGGTATTTCATGTACTATATTTTTTAGGAGATTTGGTATATGTTTATTATTGTGAGTATTCTTATGTAAGTGTTTATCAAAGAGATTTTACTATATATTTATTTTGATGAAAGTTAATAAATATTAATAAAATCATGATTATTTTGAATGAAATTAATAAATTTTGTGGAACAAAGATTTGGGAGAAAAGACGTGATAGAAAATCATAATATTTTTTATGTCAAGACTTATGTATACAATGTAGATCTTACCAAATAATTGTGACAACCTTTCTTTGTTATAACTCTACAAAACAAATCATGATAATTTTTATATATTATGACTCTATCATCGAGTTATCATAATCTTTTTTTTGTGCAATACAATCTTTGTGGTAGTGATATTTTTTTGGAGTTACAATTACACTATATCTAAAACATCTAATAACTATGATATTATTTTTATGTCGTGGTAACAAAGTATTTCATAAGTACAATTAGTCATGATAATTTCCAATATTACGACTTATTCAAAACAAAGCCAAAATACCAAATATTTTGAGTCACACATTATTTCCACTATGATATTTCATTCTAGAATATATTTATCATGATCGTACATTTTCCAATAATATGAGTTTGTTCTCTGCTTAGAAAACACCAAAGTCATGTTCATTTCTAGTATCATGACTTTGTATTATAAAATATATATGTATCAATCATGATCATTCCATGTGCCATAATATTTTGCTACATAAAAAATATCAATTGTAGCCATTTTCAATGCCGAGACACTTTGTTCCATAAATTATTTCTTTTAGTCACAACATTTCCAGTGCAACGACATTGTGCTCTAGAAAGAAATTATATGAGTCATAGCTTTCATTGCGGTCATAACTTTGATACTAAAGAAAAATTGAATGAGACCCGAAAGTCATAACCTCAAACTAGTACCAAGGCTGCCAACTTAAAATATCACATATATCCTTAAAATATATAACTAATACTTAAAAATTATACAAAAAGAAAAATTAAAGAATTCAATTTTGAGCCAACAGCAAAAACAAACCTTAACGGATTGATTCTAACTACCAATTAGGGACAAATCCAAGATAAACACGAGCAATACTTGATTGAGTTTAAATTTATAACTTAGAACATCACTTAGACACTTACTGGGAATCCTTGATTCTGTGAGATACCTCTCAAAATATCTCACACAAAATCATCACTAATATTATGCTAATTTAAGATCTAGGTTTATTATAATATACTTATATGTAATGAATTATGTGTTAATATTATGAGTTGGATATTAATAAATATGAGTTTTAATTAGAATGAAAATTTATAATTTTTACTATATCATTTATTTGTGTGTCGGATATTATGGAAAATGACATATATGCTATTTGACACTCACGTAATATGATAAGAAAGAAATAGGAACCCTTCTAATATTATAATGTGAGATAATATATGTGTAAAAACTTAAGATTGAAATAAGTTTAATCATTACAAATATAACACTAACAAAGCTAAAAACACAAGCACACTTAAGAGTAATCCATTATGCATATTCTAGAAGAACTAATCTCAAATGATATAAAATTAAATAGAATATTTAACATAGAAATTGCATCATAGTGAGAGACATATATTGGTCTTGATATATAGTAACAGATAAGTCACATGGCACATGTGGGATGAAATATTTCATATGGTAATAATAATCTTATTAGTCAATTTCTCTTGTATGATTTCATATGTATAATTAATGGCAGGACATATATTAATTATCACAATTATGATCTTTACAAATCTAAAAGTACAAACATATTTATTATCACATTATCTTACATCTTTAAGATATTAAAAGTCCGAGAATAAAAATATATATTTGAAACAATCATCAAAGATAATTAACATATTTTTTAAAAAGATTTAACATATGAATGACTCATTAATGAAATGTTATATGTTTTTGGTAGTAAAATATCAATGATACAACTATGAGGTAATCATCATTCATAATAATAATTCAAGGATGATAATCATTATATATAACAAGAGAGAACTTATATATTTTCATACTAATCTACCTTTTGTCCTAGGATTGAACAAAATATTACTCAAATACTAATAAAATATCATCATATACAAGGAAATGAGTCAACCCTAAAATCTAAGTAAAGCATCGTTTTAAAAATCTAGATTTATCTATTCAACTCGAGTAGATGTTAGTTCACTATTAATTGGCTAAACTACTAACACAATCCTTGTAATATCAATATCTAAACTTATATTTATTTTACTATTTGTACGATATATTTATAGAATTACATGGAATGAGAAATAATTACCTAACAAAATTTTCGGATCATGTTAATTAACAACAAGGTTTAACAGCCTCACGAAGTCATAACATACATGTAATCCAAAGCTAATAATATATATTTTTTCCCAAATGAGGAAGGAAATGGTCTCGCAAAGTTTATCCCAAATACATAAAAAATTTACACTTCAAAAATGTTATGTAGCGGGATTTTTTCCACCTAAACATATTACCCATACTTTGGCATATGTGATATCTTTGCAACCATATTATGGTAATCTTTGAATAATGATGGTCAAAAAAATATTAATTTCACTATTTTTTGAATAGTTTTGTTACCTCCAAAATAAAAATTCATAAGAGGAAGAGTACTATTTGAGATTAATTTCTATTTGTTTGTCTTTTGGTAAACATCTTTTTATGTTTTGATCAGCTGATCAACACATTTTTCTAAATAGAAGTTGATCATCTCATAGACAATTTTTAATGTCGAGTATTAGAACAATTATGTTTTTGGTAAAATGTGAGAGGAAAAAAGAAACCACGTGCTAAATAATTGAAAAAAAAAACCTAGTACCAAAACAATTATGTTTTCAACGATGACAGCTACTTGTCTAAGAAATTCTATAAATTTTCTATTTTACCTCTATGGTTTTATTGGATTCCAAATGAAACAAATGATCGGTTATCACATTTTGGATTCACTTCTTGTCTCTTACCCCTATATCAAATTCTTAAAGCAAAAAAAATCAATCTTATTAATCTTGGTAGTCATTAAGTATTGCACAACTATATGATTCATATAAATCACTATCTTTTCTCTAACATACGGTTAAGATCTATCAATAAGTAAGCATCACAAGTAAGCATCACAACTAATATCTTCTTTTTAGTTGTTAAATAATTTACATGGAATTCACTCAAATCTAACTAGCATATGAAATGACCCTAAAAAGTATCTCATTTTTGGCCTAGTATAGCTCCAAGCACATATACACTTGTATTTCATATTATTACATTTGGCTCCACCCATTATGATACAGTTAAAATTGGGTTCACTATAGGCTTCTTTAATTCTTCTAGGGTCTTGACACATTCTTTGTCGAAGTTGAAGATCATTTTTTTTGAATAATTTACATAATAATTCTTGTCTTTGAGAAGCTATTAAAAAATCTTCTATAGAATGCGACATGTCCAAGGAAGCTATGCATTTCCTTGATAGTTGTAAGGTGAGGTAGAGTTTTAAATATTGAAACTTTCGCATTGATCACCTTCAATCCTTGAGCAGCCACTGAATGTCCCACCATAATTCCATTTATCATCATGAAATGATATTTCTCTATGCTAAGAACAAAATTCTTCTCTTTACATCATTTAACATCACTTGCATATTTTATGAATATCCTTCAAAATAATCTCCATAAATAAAAAAATAATCCATAAAAATCGTTATAATTTTTTCATCAAAACCAAAAAAGTGAGTAGTGATCAACTGGATTGATCCATATTTAATTATATCCCAAATATACATCTAAAAAAATAAATAAATGTCTCATGATTCTATCTAGAATATTGTTCATAAAAAGAAGTGAATGGTGATCTTTTCTCATTTCTTTATTTAACTTTTAATAATCTACACATATATATCATCCAATTGTTAGACGTGAAGATTCATTCTCATTCAAAGTTTTCACTATAATCAATCCTCTATTATTTGGAACTACATAAATTGGACTAATTTATTGATTGTCTGATATGATATAAATAATTATCTTCTTGAGTCGTTTCACAATCTCCTTCATTACTATAACATTCATTATTGAGTTCAACCTCATTTGATATTCAATTATTAGTCTTGCACCATCTTCCAAGATATCTTATGCATGTATATTGAGAAACTATTTTTTTTATCTTCGATTAACCATGCTATTGTCTTAGTATATTAATTTATCTTTTTCATTATGATACTCCATCATTTTGGTTAATGTCACTGTAATAATAATTAATTATCTTCTTTTCCTTTAAGAAAACTTAACAAAAATGGATCAGTAGTGCCTTCAAGATTAGTCCATCTAGAATCATTCATATTTGAGGAGGTTCTTGTGTCATGACTTTAACAAATGTCGTGACATTATAAAATATATTTTCTTTCACAATTGTCATTACTTTGAGATTCATCCTAACTTTTTTATCTAGTGTCACGGTTTTAAATAATATAGTGACTTTGTCTTTTACCCTCTAGAGTAATTGTGTCGAGACTATGCATCTGGTATGTTAAATACCAAATATTATAGTGTATTTTGATAATTTATGATAATGTATAAATACAAAAATATGTGATAATTAAATAATTTCATAAAATTAAAATTTTGATGAATTATAATAAATAATAATGAAATCACTGTGTTTTTTGAGATAATTATTAACTTCGTAACAATTTGTCATATCAAGTAATTTTAGAAGTGGAATGTGAGTAGGGAGACCCGAACACGTCATGAGGCACGGCCCGCCCGAGCCGTGCCTGGCATGGCACGACATGGTCCAGAACTGTGCTTGGACCCGATTCATGCTGGGTCGAGGAACAATTCGTGTCGTGATGGGCCAGGTGGTTTCGTGCCTAGTGTCAGGCCTGGCACGACTAGGGTGCCTGACCCATTGGCACAGTCCACCAATAAGGGTATCATGATCTAGGACCATGGACCACGAAGTAGGTACGGTCCATTTAGCTCGTGCCCATCGCACCCAGCTGGTTAAAGAAAATATAATTTTTTTTAAAAAAAACTCGCCACACATGGTACATATGACTGGTTTTTTTAATAAGCCTAGCATGTAGTTAGTTGTGCGCGTCCAAGTGGCACGACCCAGGCATCCACATGGCATGTCCCATATAATATTAAAAAAATAAAAAAAATTTAAATATATATTTTTTTAAATAAAAAAAATCAATATAAATAATTTTAGAGATTTGAATTTTTTATTCTTCAATCTCAACTCTCTCTTCTCCCTCTTTCTCTCCTTTCAATATCTGTTCTCTCTTTCTCTAAAGCTAAAGCTTTTTGATTTAGAATTTTTTTTTTACTTAAAGAATATGAAGTGAAGATTTAGAAAAAACATATGTATTTTAGACTCACTTTAACATAATAACAAAATATAAATATTAGAGATGAAAAAAGATTATCATGTAAGTATTATAAAAAAATATACATGCAGTAGTGCATGTGGGACTGAATGCCTAAAGAAGCATGTCAATCATTCCATCAAAAAACATGATACATTAGATCATAAATAAACCCAAGCAATAGAATCTTTAAGGTTGGATCTAGCACAATTTTTTTGTTGACCTCCTTCATATACTGTAACGAGTTAGGAATAAAATACATGACCAAACTAATCACAATGATAGATCTTCCAAATAGATTTTTAGAAATCATAAGATAGTCAATATTATGCAGACTTGTCTTCAGCCAAGATATCGTAGAATTTTAGGTCCAGATATAGGAACGACATATTAAAATAATATAAGTTAAAAAAATAAATAATAATTAATAAATTTACACAATATTGTGATTTGACGTCTGTGATTTCTGATATCTTGACTAATTACTATGATTCAATTTTTGTATGTATTATCGACCACTATGATAGATTTTTAATAGACATTTGATAAAAATATTTTAGGATTTTTAGTAATTTTTTATCCTCATGATGATCCTGTCATATATGCGTGAATGAAGATGATCTTTAAAGATTGTCATATTTAAAATTAAATAATTATTATAACATTTAAAAATATATCTAATAATTAAGTAATAATTTATATGTTTGTTAGGACAGGCAGGAATAAAGATTATTCCCATGCATTAGAAAAAATATGAATCTCACTAAAAAAACTTCGTACACCTAGCATATAACAAGAGTTTAATAGTTTTTATTTGTCTGTAGTTCTAAAGAAGAAAAAATTACAAAAAGATATGAAACACCATTAAAAATTATGCTTATTTGATGTTAGAGTCATGTGTTAGATACGAACACGTGATATCTGACTACATAATAAATAGAGTTTAATAAGAGTCATGTGTTAGAGTCATGTGTTAAGATGCAAAAATTTCATTTATGAATTCCTGAAGATTTTTATTACACGACGAACATGTATTCGTCTGTGTACACACCCATCATTTGCATTGCACTTAGTTACAATGCAACATTAGTAACATATTTAGCAAATTTAGAGATGATATGACATTTAATGAAATAATTGTTGAGATAAAAAATAAATACTTAAAATATTAATTCCACAATTTGATATTTTTATTGTTTAGCTACCTGCATGAATCCTATGATTAAGATGGAAGGAATAGAGAACACCACGATATACATATCCACGTACATAAACGAGAAACACCAACTTGAAAAATTCATCAATAAAAAATTTATCAAATAATTTACATATAACAATACTAGGAATTGTAATAATTGTAGCCAGACACTAACTATGAGCATGGACGGCATATTCAGTGATGATATTTTCTCTATTCAATTAACAAAGAAGAAACAACGAGATAGTCCGTCAAAAAAGAAAAAACTATCCCGGTACTTAAATACCAATTACTACTCAATCAAATTACATAATGATAACAAAAATATTAATATTTTATAATGATGAAAAATATACGAGTTCACTTATCCTGTGTTATCTAAGATGACACCAAACCTACTGACTCTTCCGATATCGAGTATAGTATCAGAGTCTACTTTTTATATCGTAGCCAATATAATATTGAATAGAAAATAGAGATTGCGACCAAATATTATTATGGTACTAACATGCATGTAGGATTGAAAGGATTTGAAATTGAACATCGAAGATCGGACTAATGCAAGAACAAAAAAGTTGCTGAAACATAATGACTAGTGAGACTATGAAGATGTTGAACACACCTCCACAGTTAGTGATACCATTAGACAGTTATGCAATGATATCAATTTGTATACTAACACTGATTGACATTAAGATTAAACTTGATTGATGATTATTATGTACTTGTGTTGTATTATTTTATTTTTGATTAGATTAGATGATGAATTTTTTGTTATTTTTAATTATTAAATTTATGTTAATAATTTTATTTTATTATAATTTATGTTTTATGTAAAATTATGTCGTAACTCATAATTGATAATTTAAAATTTAAAAATAAATATTTAAAATCATAAACCAGCAACCGCTAGAGTCTTAACTAGGCCTGCAACCTCCGGGCATGACTTGACATGACCCGGCATTACCCAACACAGCCCAGCATAATCAGACGTAATTCTGCCCAAACTTGAGCCGGTCAGGCCATGCCAACATTATTTTACATAAATCATACGTATCACTACCATTTATACCATGATTTTATCACCTCGTTGCACAATATTTTTATTATGCTACATAATATTTTTAGTTACAATATTATATTAAAGTTACAGTCAAACTTATCTCAAAACATTTAATCAATTACAACATTAATTTTATATTACAGTAACTAATTATCCCACTGATGCTAAAAATCATTATAATTCTCCAGTGTCATGATATTATCAAAGTTTAATATTTGTAAGTTTAGACTTGTTATCATATCCTAGCATCATGACTCTTGGCCATAAAGAAAAAAAGTGGATATTAGTTAAATTTTTAAACATATTCATGATGATGACAATCTGCATTTGCACCCGTACTACCATATCGCACACCGATTGATAATTTTTGATTCATGTAATAGTAATAGTGATATTGTGCTAGTGCTTGCTCATTTTTGATATTTTTTTTATTTTATTATAATTTATGTATTATTGATTTATTAGATATTTGGATTATAATTATTATCTTTTTTATTTTTGAAATTTGTTTTATTTCATTAATAATTTACGCATTCATCATATTATATTTTTGTTCAAGTATTATAATTAAAAGAATTTATAAATCTTTTATTTGAGCCAACCAAATACAATGTGAAGTCATAATCATGATTTAAAATTTATAAATTTATTTAAATTTGTAAGTTAAGGCCAAAAACTAAAAAAATTTGATCTAACTCATGCTAACACGAACTATCCTAAGCTGCCACAACCCGCACTAGGCCCGGCATGCACCAAAACTTTGCGGGCCAACTGTGGCATGCAGGCCTCCATTCTTGTTATCATGACATATTGGGCAAAGCATTGTGGCACGGTCGTGCCTCATTGAAACGGATCATGCCAGCACAACATGGCCAAATGGTCAAATGCAAAAAGGACAAAAAAATAGTCAATGACTCTTTTTTTTTAGTTTTCCTTGCCACATGTCGTGCCGGCATGCCATGCATGTGAGCCATACTTGACATGACATGAGTTCTATGCAACCTAAGCCAATCACGACATGAGTCATACCATGGGCCAACATGTGCATGATTCAGGCATGGCTCTATGCAGCGTCATGTTAGGTCAAACACAATTGAATCAAGTTATGCATCATATCATGCCCAAGCTGCCCAACCACTTGACACCTCTACCCATCACTAGCCATGTTGAAAATATTTTATCCAACTTTAAATTATATTTATACATTAGAATATGAGACATCAATTAAATTATATCAAAATTTTTTATCTTGGATGATAGATTAATATTAATGATGACTTATTCAATCTAATAAATTTAGATGTACATAAATCTAAAAGAGATGTGAACTAAGAGAACTTTAAATACTTGATTACTTTTGTTAGTTATTGCTCAAAATTTATATGAATATTTTTATTTCGTATTAGATCACAAATATTTTTTACTTTATATATATTTCATAAAATGATAAATCAATCTTAAAAAAAATTAAAAAGAAAAATAAAAAATTACTTGAATAAATGATAGACAAATCAATATTTACTATATGAATCATGAAATTATACATCATATTTTTTGTGCAAACACTCCCACAAAATTAGATTACTAAAAAAAAATAATAAACATCTATTTGAGATTATATAAACACTCGTATTCAAAACAAATATTTCCAAATATTTTGAAGAAATATAATTTTAAAAATAAACTATCTTATCAACTATATATCTTTTTATCCTTTATTAACATGCGTCCTTTCAAATCGTGCATTATGAAGAGACATTATGTAGCACACACTCAATTTTTAGAAATACTTTCTTTGTCAATAATCTCTCCCAAATTTGGGACAAGCAGACACTCAAGAACATGAGATGTAATTTTCTTAGATACTGCAAAACTTAAATAAGATATAAATATTATTTATTATAAACTAATAGGATTTTAACAAGTGTTGACATTATTTAATTGAGCAAGGAATTTTTTTAGCAAACCTAAGAAAAATAAGAGTTCAAATGATATATCTAGACATGTTACTTGTTCTTAGTCCGCAGTAATCCAACTTGGCAGTCAAATTAAGAGAGAGAGTATCTTGTTAGCTATATCAAAATTTTTTTATCTATATTATGATGACGCTCATGTAGAATTATCATGTATGCTAACAAGTAACGAGTATACATTGGGTTGACTATTATATTTCTTTTTTCGGCAATCCAAAGAAAAATGAGTGTCATGAGGTTACATCAGTAATTTTTACCTTTTCTTACTCCTCGATAGTTCAACTTATCTCTAGTTAGAAAAAGTAGTCAATCATCTACATAGAATTTGTTAATACATATTAAGATAATACTCATGTAGAATAATCATGTGTGCCAACAAGTATACATGATATAGACTCTAAAGAAAACAATATTTTCCAAAAGAGAATTTCCCTATAGTTTGGAAGACATAAGAGCTTATGATTTTACTTTAAATCATGCTCGTGATGAGACGAAGCATGAGAGACTTGATCAACAATGACTTAAAATTTATACTAAGAGAATGAGATATACATAACCTACTCAAACCAATAATGAGACTATTGAGAAATCAGATGATCCTCCAAATAGTTCTTCTAGTTTTGATATTTTGACTGTTCTTTGGAAGAGACATATAAGTTATACTTAGTACATAACCTTAAAAGTATTATCATAGACGTGTATTCTCTATTCTTTTATTTCTTGTACTACTATTGACGATACTAATATATTTAAATCTATTTCTAAGATATTAACTTATCGTGAATAACATAAAACCATGTTAAAAAAAGATAGATATAGTTTACTCTAATTGAACTTGAGAACTATCACTAAGATCTACATGAATATCTATTGTTGATTGTATGTGAGTTTTTTATGTGAAGATAAATTGATATATCAACTTAAAGCAAAATTTGTAGCAAGAAAATTTATTTAAATATTTAATATAGAATATCAAAATAATCTCTCTCTAATAGCTAATATGACATTCATGCGATTTTTTATTATTTTAATATTTCACTTTCGATCAAAATACCAAAAATATGATATATTAGATCTTAGATTAACTCAACTCAGTGGTGAAATCATTGGAGTTAAAGTAACTTAGGGTTCATTGATCCATTTTATTTACTGCAATTAGTTTGAGATAGAATATATGTCAAAATTAAGTACTATCATGGGTGTTTTGATTAAATTTTTAATTAATTCTAAAATAATCAATATTATGCAAACATTTTTCTAATCTGCTTATTATAGAATTTCTAAGTCCACTGACAAGAATAACATAAAATATTTTAAATTAAAAAATTAATTAATATATAATAAACTTAAGACATATAATTAAATTGTACCCATGATGTCTATTATTTAAACTAGTTGTGATGTTACATTATTTGCATATCTCATCATTCACTTAGTCGATTTCAAGTGAACAAAATAAAAAAATTTTAATATTTTATAAGATTATTCCTCTTTATGACAATCTCACCATATATGAGCATCTGATAATGATTTTTAAAGAATATGATAATTAAAATATAATTTAATATTATATTCGATTATACTTCAAATAAAAATATAATCATTAATATGTTTGTGACTCTCCAACTATTTCTGTTGTGATAATTCATATCATGCTACAAAAAATACAAAAAACAAATGCACTTAAATTTTTTTTTTATTCTATTTTTTTTACAAATCTATTAAACCCTATTTAGGGTTTCTGTCTAGAAATGTCATTGTTTGTCGCCATTTGCGATCATCTTTGAGCATTTGCTACCGTGTGTCATAATCTACTACTATGTTCCATCATCTACCATTGTGTGCCACTGTGTGCCATTGTGTGCAAATTAGGGTTTGCAAAAAAAGATCATTAGCACCAACATTGTTGCACCACCATTGCTTGCCACCACACACTCATCTCCTACTACTAGCAATACAAGCTTACTACTATCAATTAACTCACATTTTCAAAACAACAACCTCGTTGTCCACCATGTGCCCATCTCCGACCATTGTACAATAGTGTTTTGTGCACAAATTATTTTTTGTTTTGCTACAAATTATGATATGTGCACCTAGGGTTTGTAAACCCTTGCCTACATACACATTTATCCTGTTGATATATGTTACACATCAAATATATAAAAAATAAATAAAATATTCAATATATAATATCATACAAATAATATCCTTATATAATGAGTATGATTGAGATAACTCACAAGTTGAAATCTCTCATCAAAAACTTCAAAAATAAATAATAAACGAATAAATACCATAATAATTTAGATAATATAATCTTAGAAAAAGATTAATAGTTTATTATTACATCATTTGATGCTTTATTGATTAAAATTTAATCTTTTATAAAAAGATAAATACATTTAGATTTAAATTTCATTTATTAAAAACTTAAGAGATCATCCACACACATTTTTTTTTCAATCTTAACATACGAAAAAGTTATAAATAAATTTGAGGTATACAATTATGATTAATATGTTTATTTGTTGTATTTTCAACTTTTCTATATAATTATGAATATAATGAAGCTTCGAGAATAAGAATACTTTTATTAGTTTTTTTTTATTTTGTATATTATCATATGCCATGATTCTCATATTTATTAAAAAAAATTGATATTTATTATTGTTTTTAATTTATAATGAATTAAATTTGACAAAAAAATATTTAGAATAATAAATTATTAAATATAAATAAATAAATAAAATATAGAAAACTTAAATGAAGATAATAAAAATAACATACAAGAACTTGAATCAGTGAAATTAAATTGTATTAAATATATTAATAGTAAATACCCAAGCATGGATACTAGATTTATAATATAAAAAAATTAATACAATACACAAATACACATATGCATCAACAAACACAAAGATAAATAGATACAAATATATAGAAAGGAAGAGAGAGAGAGAGAGAGAGAGAGAGACAGACCACAAAAAATGACTCGTACAAACGAAGTGTCCAAGAAGACTCTCCACGAGGAGCAAGGCAGAACTTGGCATTGCCAAGGTGCTGAAAATATTCCACTCGTCCTAATTTCTTTGGGCCATTGAATTTCAATTCTGGAGATTCCAACTGCACATATTGTCAACATGCACACTATAAAACATCATGATCAATGAGGTGTACAATCCAGAAAATGTCAGAAGACAGGAAGAAAGGTAAAGCACATTAGTCTAGAAACAAACAACAATATAAGGCATGCTATGTTACTTTTCATTAGAGCAACAATCTATTTATATAATATAGAAATATAAACACAATACAAAAACATACATATGCATCAACAAACAACCCATCTTGGTGTGAAAGGTGTACGCCTTACACATTAAGGCATAACTGCATAAAAAATTAATACAACTACATACGAACAACACATGTAAAAATGACATGATTTAGAAGTACAAGACAAGATTGACAACTACTAATTGTCTCTCGATCACTCGAAACACATTCAAACAGAATATGTTTATACAAATTAAGGCCACTCTATTGGATAACAGGCAAAAATATGCTTATTAAATCTCATAAGCTCGCATAAGATCAAACAAGGTAATTTATCATATGTGGGATACTTATGTGCTCTAAATTAAAAGACATTCCAGAAACAATGATCAGTTGAATACTTTTCAGATTAATAAGTGCCTTTCTCACAATTATTATGATTTAGTATAGTTTGTAGGTTTTATTTTTTTATTATTTTATTTAAGAATACTCAATATGTGAGCTACCTCAAATTATATATATATATATATATATATATATATATATATATATATATATATATATTTTTTTTTTAATTTAAGAAATTAATGAAACAAAGCAATATTTTTTTATCTACCTTTTTATTAATTTCCTTTTCCTTCCTCTTTCAACTGTCGCCGAAACCTTAGCAGGGTTTTTCTCTATAACATGGTATCAAAATTGTTCAATATAAGTTCTGGAGTCTGGAGGTCCATACATTGGCCACCACAGTGGTTTGAATGGTAGTGCCTGTACAAAACCTTGCATAACTTGTAAGGGCCTAATTAAGAATCATGAGGAGCTTAGATCAATGCATGTAAATGCTTTTTTTTATTTTTTCCATGAGGACATTCATTTTGTGGTATTTACATATGTTTCATGTTTCAAAAAATTAAGTTGTGTGGGTGACATTATTCTGTTTAGGCATGTTGCTTGTGTGATTTCCATGGTGTAGCAATCTAGCATATTTTTTTGTCTCTAGCTAAAATGGAGGACTAAAAGAAGCACGTGACCACCAAGAATAACTTCGTAAAAATTAAGGATGAACATATAAGCATTGTAATCTACTTTGTTTGGAATTTGATTTTTTGTCCTAGGATATGAGAGAAATATGTTAGATGAGCTACCTCATACCGAGTCATAAAATTATCAATGAGTTGTGAGTGCTACACAACTATTATTGGATCTATGACAATCGATTGACTCAAGTGTATCTAGCATGTCTAATTCTTATAAAACATATTAAAAAGTACAATAAACTATTAGTATATTCATCAATATATATTCGTTGTGGTCTGCTCATCAGTATACTCACCAAGGATGTCATGAGATTTATAGGATGTACAATAAACTATTAGACATTCTACATGTACACATACTAGCATTGATATGTTTATTCATTAAGAATATTTCAGACATTGGGAGCTGTTAGTTCATATTAAATACTTCTACGTCAGGAGACATGAAAATGTCGATGTCATATTTTTTTCTTTTGACATATGTTCTATATATATTAAAATTTAAAATTTAATCATACTTTATATTCTACTTGTTATTTTGCTAAGCAATAAGATTATAATATTATTTTATCCTCTTATGATATTTTTTTACAGGATCCAGACCAAATAAATAATTTACATTAGGATTGAGCAACATAAATTATATCTATTTTTCTATACTCATAAGAGCCCATCTAGGTACTTACCAACTATTGATCATGTTGGGCAATTGCAATTCCATGGTGGTGATTTTAAGATACAGAAGCAGCAAAAATAACAGAACAACAACCAATATATATTCAATCCACAATCCAACCACGGCATAATAAAAAAAATGGGAAACAGAATATCAGAAATAACGTTGTTCGCTAGTTACTCGGTACAACGAGCTGCATCCACCAGAAAACACTTATGCATTACAAATTAAAAAAAAATTTACTTACAGTTTGTACAACGCAGAGACAATTGTGATAAATCACGCAGAGAGAGAGAAGATGATGTACATTTCCAGATCCAAAAAAATAGTAACCCAAAAATAAAATATAAAAATATTTATAATAAAAACTCTCGGTTCAATTAACAGGAGTGGGTCGGATCATAAAATGGGTCAGGTGCTGCTCCAAAAATTTTGGCCCGCTGACCGGTTAGCGGGACCTCCGTTATTGTGCTAATGCTGCATCCTCAGCCTCCTAGTATTTTATTTCCTGCACTTATATGAAAATATTAAAACAAAAATATTTAATTATACAAACATATTATCAAAACAAGTTATATATATATAGCAAATCCATTGAGTAAACATTAAATTTCTATGACATATATTATAATATATTAGTAATCTTTATTTTTTTTATATTTGGATCAAATGATTTTTTATCATTATATAAAATATCTAAAAAATAAAACATACTTATGATCTAAGACAAAAAAATATTCATATATATCATATATAGTCATTAATAATGATAATAAAATACCTAAAGCACATTTAGTCATATTTCTATTAAGTCCTCGTATATTTTAGAATACCACAAAATATCATAATTTTGTAGTATTTACATATTAGTTTGACAAGCATAATAGATAACTCTAATATATTTTCATAACTAACTTACATCACACTTTATGATAATATATACTTAAAATTGTGATAACATAATTTTAACTTGGACAATAATGGGTGACCAAGTTAAAAAATATTAAGTAAATGATCTAACACACTCAATACATATCTCATAATCCTACCTTATAAGAGAAGACATAATCCACCCAACCCATACTGAAAAGAAATTTTTCTCAAAATTATTTAACCATACAAATAAATATTTAAAAATAAAAAATCAAATTATAATTAAATTAATAGGACAATCAAAATAAGTAAAATATGTGAAAGAAAGAAAACATCAAGCTGGATAATATTGTACCCACTAGATTTTAAAGGTTTGTCAATAACTAGCATAATATGCAAAGAATTAGAAAAGAAAATAATAAAAAAATAATCACTTATTATGTGGGTAGACTCCTAAAATAATAATCTATGAGTATCAAGTAGATGAATAAGATACAAAGGTTGTTATAGATGAAGATGGGCAAGGTATGTTGATGTCTTACTGGGATCTGGAAAGGAATCATGAAAATCCTTCTTCGGGAAGGATTACAATAAGAAGATTACATAAGTTGACCTGGATGAATTTCAGTGTCAACATGTGTCCCTCAACTATTTTTAGTGCTATTGATCATCCTCTCCAAAAAAAAAAAAAACTTAACAATTATCTTTGGTGTAAGTCATTCTCTTACATGTGAATATTGAACTGAGACTAGAGGTGTCAACCGGGTCGGGCAGGCTCGGCACGGCACTAGGCACGGTTCGGTCGTGCCTGGGCCGGCCCGGCACATTTTTAAACCGTGCCCAGGTCCGTGCCATGCCCGGGTTAGGCAAGAGCCGTGGCGTGCCGGGCATGGCTCGGCACGGGTTCTTCCCGTGCTGGTTTCACGCGGGCATGCTTGGGCGTGACCCGGCCCCCTCCCAAAAAAAAGACCGCGGTTCGGGTCTGATGGACCCGACCCGCGATCCCGACTTCCGACCCAATCCCAACAGGAAAAAAAAATTCAAATGTTATTGATTTTCAGCCGTTGGATTCGCCTCCAACGACTAGGGGGCAGAATCCAACGGTCCTCGTGATTCTGCCCCCTAAATATATATTAAAAATTCAATAAAATATAAAAAATATATTTTTTTATAAAAAATTAATATCTTTAATCTATAAATTCTATCCCCCTCCCTATAACATTTATGTTTTTCAAAAACATATATCCTCTCAAAACGTTCTCTCTCACATAAACCGTGGATCTCTCTCGAGCCTCTGGATTTTGCTTTCAGCTTGGATTTTCGTGAAACTCAACTTGAATTTTGAACATCAGAACTTGCTGCGGTGCACCTTGCACGTGACTGACCTCATTGTTTTTACCGGGTAATTTATTTTACTTTTTTTTCACTTTTTCTCTCTAAAAAAAATTAGGAAAAAATAAAAAGACATAAAAAATTATAAATACACCTGGCACGTATTTAAATTTGGAAAATAAAAAATATTACACAGAAGTCTGAGGCTGCTGAAACTTTGGTTTCTCCAGTCGTCTCAACCCAAAGTTCTAAAAAACAAAAAACTAAGAAGACTTTTGTAGTTTGGACTCATTTTAAACTAATAACACAAAAAATATTAGGGATGAGGAACAAAAAATAACACAGTGCAAATATTGTATTGGACTATTAACATGCAAGAGTTCATTTGAGACTGGACACCTTAAGAGGTATGTCGAATTATGCTCCAAAAAACATGGACCCTTAGATCCTAGGCAAACCCAACTTGGCACTACATTTTTTGAGACTGGATCGAGTTCAGTCTCAAAGTTTACTCCCTTCATATACTCCAGAGAGTTGGGTAGGGACGACATGGCCAGGCTCATCACATTGATGCGTCTTCCGATCAGATTTTCGGAAGATCCGAGAGTAGTGCACATCATGCAGACTTATTTTCAGTCTTCCTATCATATGATTCCTAGGTCCACATCTAGGAATGACATACTAAAGATATATAAGTTAGAAAAACAAAAAATTATAAAGGAATTTATGGCATATAGTGGAGTGGTATTCGTGACGTCCGATATATGGACAAGTCACGATGATTCTTCTTATGCATGTCTCACGAGTCACTATGTAGATTCTAACTGGAAAATCAATAAAAAAATTTTAGGATTCACTGAGATTCTTCATCATCATGATGTCCCGGCTATTTTTAAGTGTATGATGAAAATCTTTAGGGAATATAAAATTTAAAATAAAATATTTAGTGTCACATTCGATAACGCTTCTAATAATGGAATAGCGATCAATATGTTTGTTAGGAATATTAGAGACGCACCATTAGGAGAGATCTTTCATGTCAGATGCATGTGTCACGTGATTAACCTGATTGTTCAAGCGGGTATGAATGTGTGTTCCCCCGCGTTGGATAATATACGCAATGCACTAAAGTATATTCGCACTCCTCGCAGACAACAAGAGTTTGGTACTCTCTATTTATCTGCGAATCTTAAAAAGAAATTCCAATCGGATTTGAGACATCATTGGAATTACACGTACCTGATGTTGGAATCATGTGTTGGATACGAACACGTGATATCAGACTACGTCAATAGTAAGAGTGGCGAACTTATTATTGACGATACTGACTGTGCTTCAGGAATTTCATTTATGAAATTCCTGAAGATATTTTATGACACGAAGAACATGTGTTCGTCGGTTTATACGCCCACCACCTGCATTGTACTCCGGTGCATATGCAACATTAGTAGCATGTTTAAGAAGTATCGAGTTGACCAGACGCTTAGCCATATGGTTGCAGAGATGGAGACCAAGTACTTGAAGTACTGGTCTACTGTTCCATCTCTTTATTGTCTCACTGCATGCATGGACCCTAGGGCTAAGGTGGAAGGGGTAGAAAATAATCTGACTTTCATTTCCTCGTGCATGAACTTGGAAGAGCCACCTGAAAGGTTCATTCACGAGAAGTTGACTGACATATTCACATACTACGATACTAGGTATGGTGGTGGTGGTGGTGAGACTGTGATTACGGACATTGATACTTTGTTCGGAAATAAAGATTATTCCATTAGCTAGCGAGGGGGAAACGTAGGGGTGGACCATCACATAGGAGCGAGCTGTCTCGGTACTTAGATACCGATTACTGCTCAATCCTATCACATTCTGATACTAAGAATCTTGATTTATTACAGTTGTGAAAATCATATAAGTCCACCTATCCCTTGCTATCTAGGATGGCACGGGATCTACTGACTCATCCGGTGTCGAGCGTAGCATCGAAGTCTGCTTTTTCTGTTGCAGTGAACGTGATTTCGGATAGGAGATCGAGATTACGTCCAGATATGGTTGAGGCATTGGCATGTTTGAAGGATTGGGAGGAATCGAGGTTTAGCATCCATGATCGTGCTGGAGCTGGGACTGGGACAGACACTACAGTCGCATCCACATCCACTACGATGGTGGAGGAGTTGATTGCCGATGATGATGATCCATATGATACTGATCTTGATATTGCGGCTGATAATTCTCATGATATGCCGATTGACGATTGATGATGATCTGTTATTTTTTGTTTTCGATGTTTTTTTATATTGATTGTATTTGTACGCTTTGTTTGTACGTTGTGTTGAAACTTATACTTGTTTTGTTCGAACCATCGGTTTCAAATAGATGATTGGTAATTTTTCATTTGTGTTGTTTAATTTTTTTTTTAATTTTTATTTTTACTAACATAATGTATTGATTTATTTTTTTTACGATTTAAATTTTATTTTAAAAATTAATAACTTTAATATATAATTAATAAATATAATAAAAGTTAAACTAATTTGAATTTGATAAAAAAAAATTTCTAAACTTTGTTTTTTTATTTAATTTTTATTTTTAACATTTTTAAAAATATTTATATTTAATACTGTGCTGTACACTTAAACTGTTAAGCATTACAATATATAAAATTTAAAAAAAAAAAATTTCTGCCAATCGAGTCTCAGGTCTGCCTCTGCCCCGGCCAGTTTGACACCTCTAACTAAGACTCTTTTACTTCAATCTCTATTGAGACAATCTCTTCATACTCAATACACAATTTAAGAGAGAAAACAAATAAAAATTATCCCCATAGACACAAAAAAACCTATTTATTACCATACATAAATTAGGAAGCTTAATTTTGATTTTTCCCAAATTTGCCACATAGAAATTTAGAGATTCCAAGAAATCAATGCCCAAAAAAAAAAAACTAATGTTGTTTACTATTATTCGAATGCATGGACTATCACTCAAAGAAATTAGGATTTCGTGCCAAAAGACATGATTGCCACCTATTACAGCTTAAATACTCATATCGTCAACTAAAAAAAACATCTAACTTCAGCATTACTTCCTTCCCATGGCTTTGACATAGTGGGTGTCGAAGCCCAACACACACAAGGATGTGTGCAACAACCATATGTGGTGGATTGCACTATAGCATTCATGCCCATGTGCATAATGCTAGTACGGTGTAAATATGTGTGTTAATAAAGATTTGTATCCTTACATGCCCTAGAATTTGTATTCCCTAGAGATTTGACTCAGATATCAGATTGAAAACTAAACAAAAAAAAATACTTGATAAAATCACAACATACAAATGTATACAAATTAAGCTCATATACAAGGGACCAGTCAAATTGGGATATCTCATAAGTTGGGTGTCATCGTATACAATATAGACAAAAATATAATAAATAATATATTAACAAACAATAACAATAAAAAAACCAAGCACAATATGGTCTCTATGGATTATTATAAAGCACTCAGAAATCTTGAATCAATCAGTAATCAAGTTTCTTTTATCTTATCACTAGGAGGTTACCATATCAAATGATCAAGCTTCTTCTAACAAAAAAAATCATATTTGAGCTTCAATAGTCTATTCTATATAATTCATCTATCCTAGCTTCCACATAATTATAACTAAAATTTTTCAAATCCTCTATTAATCAAAGTAAAACAAGTATATAAATGCATTAGATCACATTGCATTGCACTTCTTGACACGCCACACCATGATATTGGCACACACATATAACCACATTGCATTGTACTACATGAAAAATCACATGGTGGCACACATCAATGTTTCACATTGTGCAACGTCAACACACTATTGGCATCAACCTCACTATGCCATACACACACACGCACACACAAATGATTTATTGACGCCAACATTGGGATTGGCATCATGGAACATGCACAGATTGGGTCAACACCTCTCTTTTCTTTGTATTTTTACATTGCTTTAAGATTTTCAAATCCTAGATCTAATACTATATAACAATTAATAACAAAAATACATTGTAATAGTAAGATTGAAACAATGAAATAGACTCCATGATATCCAAATGAAAAATCACAAAATATATAAATAAAAAAAAAATTAAAGGGACAATTCTCATATTAGGTTTTCCTATCACTAAGTAAAAAATAACAAAAATAGTAGTAACAAGATTATTCAGAGTAAATTGTAGCAAAAAAAATAAATTAACAAAGAGAACCTCCATACTAGCATAAAAAATAAGTAGAAATTACAAGCAAACCAATCTGAAACAACCCAAACTAGGTCAGATACTCGTAAAGAAAATAGATCAAACAAGTGGTAGAGAAATGAATATCACAATACTAAATACAACATGATGAAAAACAAGCTTGAAGCCCCACAAAAAGATATTAGAATTCATGATAGCAAAACTAATTTTTTGCCAAATCAATACAAAATTGATTTTCAAACAACATACCCTTATGAGTTGTAGATTTAATTATTCTATTTTTACTTTTAACTTTTTGATTAGATTCCCCAAATATTTTTTTTATTTCTATTTATAAGCGTTAAGGTTTCTCTTATATCTCTTCTTTTTGAGTTTGTTACAAAAATAATATAGAAAAATAAATATAATAACACTTTGAATAAACCTAATACATCAAATTATATTATATAATTGACAAAAGTAATTATAACTATTCATAAGCCGAGTGGTCTCATCAAAAGCATAAAATAATAATAATAATAATAATAAAATTATGAATAATGATTAAAAAAGAGATTACATATTTGATCTTTTTGAATAGAAGATATATCTAAAATATCTCATGAATAACTATCATAATTTTGAATATTATCTATGTACTTGATTTTGAAATAATTATTTATCTTTTATATTTAATAAAAACAAAGTTAATTCAAAAAATTATAAGAACTTGTCATAGATTTCATCTTTGTGCATATTGGTACCCAACTCAAATTTGAATATATATTCAATTACAAATATTCATAATCCCTAAAAGATATCTCAAGTCTTACAAACTTCTTCACATGATTCAATATGCAAAAAAAAATACATCAAGATGAACATGTCCTTTAGAATATATGAAATGACTAGTTATACGAATTGTATATATTATATTTGATTTGACCGTATTTTAGATAGTTAATATTTCTTATAATTTTCCTATAAGTAATATAATCAATTAAATCATCATATCAGAAGTGAACTTGGTACACAGATCAATCAAATTATTAACTATGCTTGAAAGTATTACTTGAGTTGAGTACTTTTCAATTAGTCATCTTGCACAACAAAGATATCATCCAAGTAAATAATCAGTAAAATTATCATATTAACTCATCATCATGTTATCATATCTTTCACAATCTATAAATTATATTTAATTGTATTGTTAGAAATTTGTGTGATTGTTCCATATATACCTTATCCACAAAATTATTATTACTATTGAAATATAATTTTATCTCTCATTAGTATATCCTCTAACTATAATATACTATAAAAGATATAAGAATTCATAGTAAGATTATTTTGATTATTACAGAATAAGTCTCCTAGTAGTTCATATCAAATATTTAAGTAAATTATCTCACTATAAGTCTCCCTTTAAAATAATTTATTTTCTCATATAGATTTCTCTGTATAGTGAATACTCATATCACCAACAAAAAATCTTCCTAAAAATTATGATACTAATTCTCATGTCTCATTAGAATGAAGATTATATATATCTTCTATCATGGCATGGCACTATAATGGAAAAAAACATATATCAGAAGACAAAAAACAACAAAAAAAACATAAAAAAATAAAATATAAGTAAAAAACCTATAAAATCAAGTGTTGAGTAAAACTCATTTGTCATTTCCAAAGAGTGATCAAAATATCAAAATTAAAGACTAATTATAAGATCATCTGGCTCCTCACTAGGCTCCTCAAGTATGAGAAAGCTAGGTATGTTGTTTTCTTCTAAAATATACTCTAAGTTATGGGTGGTCAAGTCTCCTAATTATTAGCTCAATATAAATATATAATGTAAAAGACTAAAGAATTATTGTATCATATGGACTTAAAGAAGATCTCCCTTCTCAAGAAGCTTCATTCTCCCCATGATTTTAACATCATATTGATTACTAACATGCTCAAATATATCAAATCGATGAGTCTTACTATTAACTAATAATCCAAGCATGGCTATAGGAAGAGAAAGAAGAGTAATTAAATCAAATATAATATTTGAATTCACACATCATTGCTCATTGAAAAAATGAGTCCTTGTAAAAAAAAAAGATCAATAATTATTAAAATCCAATAAGTCAAGGGTTAAAAATATTAGTATTCTTTTTGGGTACTAAAATATCTAAAGAATGATTTTTGCAAACTTAGGTTCTCCTCTATTAAAATCCTATAGTGTGTACACTAGATTGAGATTCTTCTTCATCTATATCTATATGATAATCTCAAATTTCTCCAAAAAAAAAAAAAACAACACTGATATGAATGAAAATTTATTTTAGTTGGAAGATAGAGATAACAAAGATGTAAATATTACTAACAAAATAAAATCAAATGATATTTTCTAGAAATAGTAATAATATATGAAAAAATGATAGCGGTAGTAGTGGCTTAAAGAGATTATGAGAAAAAGGTCTTATAAATCATTTCATTATTTCTAATCTAAAAATAATTGTAAACAAGAAAATACTAATACTAATCTCAATAATACTTACAAAATAAGACCATGAAGAGAGCTGATATCATATTTTATAGATTGACCAATGACGCCACAATTACATTTATGTGAAAAACTATGCTATCATTTAGAAGTGTCAAACATGCCAACCCGGCATGGCCTGGCACCAGTTTTAGGCCGCCAAACCGAGCTACCATGCCGGGCTAGTGACTTGAAAACCATTGGTTCGGCCCGGTTCGGGTCGAACAAACCCTACTTTTTTAAAAAAATTAGGGTTTCAAACGTGCTGCTCGCGTCTTCGCCCTTTTGGGGCTTGGCAAGCCTCACATATTGGACATCAGCTCGTATTGACCACGTTCGGAGCGGTCACGTGTTGTGCCCACGTACCAGCATGGCACGACTAAGCGGGGGCACGGCACTATAGCGTGTCGTGCCCATGGCGGGCCGGCCCGGCCCGTTTGACACCTCTACTATCATTTAGGATGCAACGGACCAACTTTTACAGATGTGAGTTTCGAACCTACAAAAAATTGACTCTTACCAATGATTTAATAAAAACTATTTTATATAATGAAAATAAAATAAATATTTAATTATGTCGGATGAATGAAATGATATGAAAAAAAAATAGTGAATTTCATAATGAATTTTTAAAAAATTGGCATGCTAATAAAATTCATTGATATTTATTCTATAATCAGAATAGAAGATATTATTTAAATTACTTAATAATTATATGATGACAAATATTTATAATTTAATTTAAATGTTTCAATTATTTATACAAGTGATTACAAATTATTTCTATATTCTATTAATCTATTTATATTGTGTCTACCATTAAATTGTACAGGAAGGTTATTAGAATTAAAAAGATCATATTCATATTAGATATCATGTAATATTCATTATCTTGATTTATTGTTGTAAGATATTGAAAAACTATAATATACCAAAAAGACAATAGGAATGGTTATTACTATAAGCTAGAGGTGTTATATGGCCCGGGCCCGGCACAATTCAGTCGTGCCTTAGCCTGCACTGCACGCTACAGTGCAATGCCCAAGCGCGGTCACGACGAGTTGATGTCCGACATGCAAGGCTCGCCGAGTGCCGAAAGGGCGACAGCGGCACGACATCACAGCCAAAACCCTAATTTTTTTAAAAAATTAGGGTTTCAGGATGACTAGAACCAGGGCGAACTAAGATGAACTTGGTGGATTTCGGAATGCGGGCCCATGTCGGGCCTGACCTCCACTGAACCAGGTCGTGCCTGGCACGGCACGATGGCCCGGGTGGGCCCAAAAAAACTGGGCCAGGCCGGGCACGGTTCATCCATGCATGGGCCCATGGCGGGTGCACCCTCGGCACCGGTCATGCATTGTCGGGCCTAGGGCACGGTTCAACCACGCATGATCACGCACCGAGTGTGGTCACGAAGAGCCGAAACACGACAGGCGAAACTCACCGAGCCCCGAAAGGGTGACAGCCTCTATTATCACGACAGATGCCGAGGGTGCACCCGGCACCAGTCATGACAAATGGGATAAGTATGAAATAGGCTTACAAATTCTCATTTGCATGAAACTGCTCTTAGCAATACAAAAAATTACACAGAGAAATGGGGTATGGACTAGTAGAAATGGAATGTAAAGTAAAAAAGCATACACCATAAACCAATTGAGTTGCAGCAAGAGAAGGAAAGAAAGAAGATAAGAAAGAGAGAGAGCGAGAGAGAGAGAGAGTGTGTGTGTGTGTGTGTGTGCGCGTGTGTGGGTGGGTGTGTGGGTGTGTGTGTCTGTGTGTGTGTCCGCGCATGTGTGTTGTTCATCTATTTTTTTTTCCTCCAATGGACAGATATTAGATGGCTTAATCCAATTTTAATGCAAGATAATGAATTTATTCTAATGAAGAAAACAACATGTCACTTAGTCATTCCATCATTTTGTCTTGCTGGCAAACAATTACATTAAGAACCCAGCGTAAAGAATCATCAATTGGTTTGTCTCCAAAAAATCTTGCCAACCAGCACAATCCCCTGTGCAATTACCATGTGAACCAACACCAACACAGGATTGTTTGAAATTTGAACTTTAAAAACTGAAAATGGAAACATACCTTATTTGGATATTGCTTTGCCAGCTCTATTAACTTGAGACGGCCAGTTTTTCCTTGTGCACGACCCAAATAATTTGCCAAATATCTCCTCTTCCTTAAAGGCAAAGGCTGAACCATTTCAGCCCCCCTTCTAGTCATTTTATCGTCCACATTGCCTGGAATAATAATATCTTTCCATGTATTGAAGGCGCTAGTGTCTTTCTTATCAGTCCGATCCCCCTTCAGTAAACAAGGATCATGTAAGTGAGTAAAAAATATAGCAGACCAAGTATTCAAGTATAAAAATTTACGAACACAGTTAT
This sequence comes from Sapria himalayana, assembly GCA_029783825.1. NCBI lineage: Eukaryota > Viridiplantae > Streptophyta > Magnoliopsida > Malpighiales > Rafflesiaceae > Sapria > Sapria himalayana. The sequence goes on from JAREIK010005069.1 coordinate 53,898, forward strand.
AATTTGGTACTATTTCCACAATAAAAAAAGTATTATTGTTTGTAAAAACTTAACTTAAATATCTCATGAATTTTAAAATAAGAGAGAAAAAAAAAACACTTATTTGAAGACCCAAAATAATCATGTGCCCTGTTTGATAAAAAACTTTCTCCCAGGGGGTTATCCGCGCCTAACCATGAAATCCATATGAGATAATATACCTATTTCCACTTATTGCTGGAAAAATTAATTTTAAAAATTTTGGAAGAAGTCAATTCAAGTTTGTTTGGATGCAATTTCATAATTGCTTCAAACTTTGCTATGTTGAATGTTGCTGTCGGAGGCCAAACCCCTTATGGTTTTGGAAATTGTCCAGGAGAGAGAAGGAAAAATAGATAGGGAAAAAAAAGATATATGAGAGAAAAAAAGAAAAAAACTTATTTTTTCATTAAATTCAAAAATAAAAAAAAAATAATATATATTATAATGCTGGGGCAACTCACATGTAAGGGGTGATTGACAGGGTAAACAAAAAAAATACACAACTTAATACCCTTATTCAAGTAGATGAGTACATATCACAAAGACTGTTTTTGTGATATGTATTTGAAATACACAACTTAAAAGAGAAGGCACATATGATCTTCTAAATATCTTCAAGAAAATATTTTCGATCCTAACATTGATGGACATGCACTTGGTGGTTATCAAAATGCACTAAATCTTATCCTATTATAAATTATAATCAATTTCAATATATTTTATCAACTCGCATAATACTAGGTTAAAATCAATTTACAAAGATGTAGGTTGACTCAAAAAAACCAACTTCTAAATTAATAGACTTATCTCATCCAAGAAATAGTTGATTCACTACGTCACACATATAACTAACATCATAGTTTAGCATTTTATCATGGTACTAAATATAAAATAATAATTTGTTATTTACTTTTCTAATAGATAAGATTATCTCTAAAAAAAATATAAAATTTTATGATTGATCTATTCTCCTATAATCAATTAAACTTAATTAGAATCTAAGTAGGCATTTATCTAATTATGACTCTAATTTATGAATAAAATCTCACATCTTGAAATTCTTTTCATATACCTGAGAATTATATTTATATAGAGATGAAAGTGGGTCGTTCGGCCCGACTAAATCATGTCAAGCCCAACATAGCACGGTCCAAAACCATGTCTAAACCCAGATCATACTGGCACAAAGCAAGGCTCATGTCGTGTTGGGTCAGAGAATATCAAGCCTCGTGTAGGGCCAGGCACGACTCGACAGCCATGTAGAGGTGTCAACCATGCCAGCCCGACCCGGCCCAACACGATTCGGTCATTCCTGACCTGGCATGAGAAATTCCCATGCTCATGCCCGTGTTGTGCTTGTCCACGGCACGAACTGTGTCGTGGCCAACTGGGCATCGTGCCTGTACCTCGGCACGAGCCGAGAAACCAACCCAGCGGCAAAAGCTATACCCGATAGTTCCAAAAACTGCTCGAGAAGGGGCCAGATGGTTCAACACACCGACAACGACACTTATGTTACAGATATGCTTATGCTTATGAATTATGTTTGATTCTGATTTTTGATTTCGATGTTTTGTACTCATTTTTATTTATATTGTATTTGTTTTAGTTTGAACATTTGGCTTTATGACTTTGTCATTTTTATTAAAGAAATTTTGTGTTTATTTTATTTTTTTGTTTAAAAATTTCATTAAAAATTCTAAAATTGAATTCTAATAAATTTTAATCTATTAATCAAATTAAATCATAATTAAAACAAATAACATAAAAAAATAAATTTTATAACTATTTAAATATTTATAATTTACAATTTAAATATTTTTAAATATTATCTAATTTATATTTTACAATTACATAAATATTATAAACAAATAAAAAAAAATCTTTTGTAAACCAGCTCGTACGAGCCTGTCTGGCCTGACGGGCCTGACCCGACAAGCTAAAAAACCAGCCATGCCGGCGTGCCATGATGGGCTTAGCTGAAGAAAGCGTGCCAAGCCAGGCACGGCACGGTTACTGTATTATGTCGTGCCTAGCCCGACATGGTAGCACAGTTGGGCGGCCTAAATTCATGTCAGGTCAGCCTTGCACAGCCCATTTGACACCTCTACTACAATGGCCCATAGGAACGGCCAAGCAGCACACACACCTACCTTACCCCTGAACTCAAAGTAAGTTTCAAGTGTGGTGCAATTAAACTGTGCGCGACCTGCACAATTTAAAAAAAAATAATATTTTATTCAAAAAAATAAAGTGTGATGCAAGGTTTGGCTTTTTCTATCCAATCCATAAACAAAAATTATTTTTTTAATTTTTATTTAATTTAAAATTTTTTTATTAATATCAAATAATTTTTATTTTAGAAATAAAAATATAATTTATAAACTAAAAAAAATAAAAATAACAAATAATAAATTTAATGATAATGAAATTAATATTAACGTAAACGTAAATAATATTAATAACAAAAACTATATAAAAAAATTTGATGTCGAAACAATATTTTTTCCTATGACCTCGACCCAAACTCAATTATCTAAAAAATAAAAAACTAAAAATATATATTTATAACTAGGATTCATTTTAACATAGTACAAAATAAAAATACTAGAAGTATCGATAAAGAATGAGCACAATATAAGTATTGTGAGAAAATATATACTTGTAGAAGTGTGTATAGGATTGAACAACTAAAGAGACATACTAATCATTACAATAAAAAATATGATACATTAAATTCTAGGCAAACTCCACTAAGCAGTGTGGTCTTCGAGGGTGGATTTAATTCACCTTCTATGTTGACTCCATTCATATACCACAACAAATTAAAGAGAGAAAACATTATCAAACTGATCACCATGATAGGTTATCTAATTATATTTTTAAAGGATCCAAGCAAGGAAGCACGGATATGGCTTCCTATAGCCGTGTCCCCGTATCCTGCCGTGTTATATCCCCGTGTCTATGCTTCTTAGGATCCAAGGATAATTAGTATTATGCAGTCATATTTTCAACTAGCATATCAAAAGATTCCTAAGTTCACATATAGGAACGACATGTTAAAATATTATAAGTTAAAATAAAAAATAATAACTAATAAATTTAAACAATATAGTAGCGTGGTGTCCATGATGTCCGATATATAGACTAATCACGATGAAGCATCTTTAGCATGTCTCACTGCAAATTATGTATATTTTGAATGTATACTAAATAAAGAAATATTAAAATTTTTAGAGATTCTTCATCCTCATAATGATCTGATCATATATGAGTGCATGATAAAAATCTTTAAAAATATAATATTCAAAATAATATATATAGTATCATATTTGATAATACAGCTAAAATATAGTAAAGATTAACATGTTTATTAGTACTATTGAGACAAACTATTAAAAAAAATTTTACAATAAATATATGTGTCACATCATTAACCTGATAGTACAAATGATAGATTATTTCTCCACTTTTGAAAAAAATATGTGATTCAATAAAATATCTTTAAATATCTAGCAGACAACATTAATTTGATAATCTTTGTTTGTTTATAAGTCTAAAAAAGTAATTCTAAATGGATGTGAAATACTATTAAAATTACACATGCATGATGTTAAATAATATGTTAGATACGAATACATAATATCTGACTATGTCAATAGTAAGAATGACAAACATATCATTAATAATAAATATTAAAATACAAGAGTTTTATTTATGAAATTCCTGAAATTTTTTTATGACACAATGAAAATATGTTCGTCAGTTTATACTTCCACCAATTGTATTGCATTCATATATATACAACATTAGTGACATATTTAAAAAATTTAGAGATGATATGATATTTAGTGATATTACTGTTGAGATATAAACTAAGTACTTAAAATATTAGTCCACCATTTAATCATTTTATTATCTGACTGTCTATATGAACCATATAATTAAGGTGAAAGAAATTAATAATATTTTGACATAGATATTCTTATGCATGAATCAAAAATACTAACATGAAGGGTTCATTCATAAAAGTTGACTAAGTTATTTATATACTTCAACATTATATATGATAATAGGTTGAAGTCAGACTCCGATTACAAACATGGATACTATATTCATAAACGATGACTTCTCAATTTACTTAGCGGAAAAAAAATGATAAGGTGAACCATCGAATTGAAATAAACTATCTCAATATTTAGATACAGATTACTACTTCATCCTATCATATAAAAATAATAATAATTTTAATATATTACAATAACGAAAATAATATGAATCCACATAACTCGTACATTCTAAAATAGCATGGGATCTACTGACTTTTTTAATATTGAGCATAGCATCGAAGTCTATTTCTTCTCTTGTAATTAATGTGATTTCGGATAATAGATTGAGACAGTGATTATATATAATTTAGACACTAGCATGTATGAAAGATTAATAGAATTCAAGATTAAATATTCAGAATCATACTAGAAGTAGAACAAAAGCAGAGGAATTGCTAGTAAATAATTGACTCAAGAGACTTTGAGAAGATTGATGCTTACACGATGATGAAATTATATACTTAGACCGATTGGCATTGGGTTTAAGCTTGCATTGCATATCTTTTCGCATTAATTATAATTATGATTGATAAGTTTTATTTTATGTTGATGTGAATTATTACTTTTTTTTGTGTTTTTTTGATTCTTCAACTTTGTCATATGAGTTATGTTAATGAATTTATTTTTTTGTGATTTATGTGAAATAAATAAATAATATAATGTCACAACTCATGATGAGTACCTTGAAATTTAAAATTTATAAAAAAAAATAAATCATTAATCGGCAACCAATGTGGGTGAGTCGAGTCGGTCTCGGACTCTCGGTGGACCATGGACAGTGACCGATCAACCTAATCAATTAGTTCGAGGCTCCTAGCTAAGATGGTATATCCAGGGGCGAACCAGCCCAACCCTTTACAGCCACACACGACCAAGTACTACTCGACGTGAGTCTAGCCAGACTCAGGCTGGATAGGCCATGTCAGGCTAGCATTTATCCAATCGTGTCGTGCCAAGCATGGCATGATGGCCCAACTGGGCCACCAAAACTATGTCATGCCAAAATGATACACCCGTTTGACACACCTATAGTAATAATTAACTATAGTAATAACAAATCAATATTTAATCTAGTGAATATTAAATATTTTAATTTTAATGATTCTCCTATGTTAAAGAATTTATTGAAGATGTAAAACATTATGAATAGAGAGTAAAACATGTCGTGTCATATCGGCATGGCCCATTTCAGTGTGGCACGGTCATGCTTGGCACGGCACAAGAACCAGCTGGCCGGCCCGACATGGCATGGCTAGCTTGCATAGTGCTAGGCCATGTTGGACCATGTAGGGCTTGGAAGGGCCATGCTAGTACATGCCAGTTCGGGCTAATTCTGGGCCAATATAGGCCAATTCATGCTGGTTTGGGCAGCAAAAGGGCCAAAGAACAATCCAAAGTGAACTTTTTGCCCTTGTCCTAAAATATAAATCCCAAGACTTAAAACTGCCTAAAAGTAAGAATCAATATGATTTTTATAAATTTAATTTATTTAATTAAAAAATGAATATGTAAATCAAATAAATAAAATATATAAAAATTTAAATTAAGAAAATCTATAAAGTACAATCATATCCATTATCCAATATTCAATATAATACATGTTGCTTACATGATATATCTTATATCATTCATTAATAAAAAAATCACAAGATACAAAAATGCATAAATCAATATGAAACATAAAATGACAAACATGAACAAGTAACAACAATGTAATATAACACGTTATATGTGAGATAAATCAAGAATCATTAATGAATAATGATCAATCAGTGTGTGCAGTATGATACCATGCATAAAAATAGAAAATATCGACATCATCATCATTGTCATCATAAATACATCAAAAGATATCTTTAGTACCCTCAATATTCTCAATCTTCACCTCCTATGAATCATTATTTGTCATTATCTATTATGCATTCTCATAAATGCCTAACATCGAATCCTTTCAATCCTTCATGTATGTAAGTGTCACTATATTATAGATAGATTTATATAATTTCTATCAAACTATTTAAACTCTTATTATCATGTGATAGAATGAAGCAGTAGTTAATATATAAATACTTAGATAACTCACTCTTATTTGATGTACTCAAGTGCTTTTCCTAGCTAATTGAATGGAGATATCATTATCTTAAAATATAATATTCATTTCCATACTCAAAATTTAGCTACAATTATTATATTTAGTATCATAATATGAAAATAAATTAGTTAATTTTTCGTGAATAAACACATCATGTTGATGAACCTAATTCATATATATGGATATGTATGTCAAAATATTTTCTATCATTTTCATTTTAATCCTAAGATACATACATGCATCCAAATAATATAGAATTGGAATAAAAATCTAATATTTCAAATACTTGATCACCATCTCAATAGTCATGGCATTAAATATATAGTAACCATTTGTGTTTGTTAGGCATGCTACTAATATTTGCATGTAGCTAAGTACAGTATTAGTAAAATTATACACAGACAAAGATATATTAGCCGTGTCATATATAATCTTTAAATTTTTCATAAATAAAATTTATGTATCCTAGTCAGAATCATCATAATAAAATTATAACTATTATAATTGACGTAATTAGATATCACATATTGATAGCCAATATATAACTCTGACATCATAAAAATATAATTCAAATGATGTTTCATATTTATTTGAATTTTTCTTTTTAAGTCTCATTTGATAAATATAAATTTTTTAAATTTTAGTTGTCAGCTAGGCATCTTAAAGTATTTTAATAAATTTCTTATTATTTTAGTAAGATAAAAATATTTTTCATTCTCACTTATATTATCAAGTTAATCATATAACATATGCACCTAAAATGAAATATCTAACTTAACACTTTATCTTTAATAGTCATAATAAAAATATTAATATTTAGTTTATTATTAGAAATATTATCAAAAATTATATTATATATTTTATTTTGAATATCATATTCCATAAAGAAATATTATATACTCATATATGATATGATCATTATGAGGGTGGAGAATCTCAAGAAATTATATTTTTTTTATTTAGTTTGTATTTAGAATCTACATAGTGAATGAGACATATAGAAGATGCATTATTATGACTAATTCATATATTGGACGTCACATAGATCACTTCACTAACTTTCCTAAAATTATTAATTATTAATTATTTTTGTAATTTATAAAATTTTTTTATGTTATTCCTATATGTAGACATTGGAATCCTACGATAAGCAAACTAGATGTAAGCATACATAATACAGACTACTCTAAAATTTTACGAAAATCTTATCAGGAAACTGATAATAATAATCAATTTGATAATATATTCTCTCCCAAAATCATTGTAATATATGAAGAGAGTCAATAAATTGAACTAAATTCAGCTTGAAAGATCCTACTACTAAGTTAGATTTGTCTTGAATCTAATGCATAATAATTTTTTTGTGCATTGATTGGTATGCCTCTGTATATGCCTATTTCCACACACACTCTACATGTATATATCTTTTTAAAATATATATTATGATGATGCTTTATCGATACCCCTAAAATTTTTAATTTTTATTATTTTAAGTTAAGGTGTGTCCAAATTAAACATTAAAGCCAACTCTGCTTTGTCCTAAAAACCCTAGCGAGGAACCCGCGTCTTGAAGGAACCCGCGCCTCCTTTTCAAGCTCCATTTCTGCTCAAATCAAGCTCCATTCAAGGGGAAAATGGAGCAAGGAACTTATTATCAAATAAAAAGTCCTTTGCATCAATATTGAAGGAACCCGCTCTCCTCTTCCTTCGTTCGAAAAAATAAATGGGCACCCCACAGTTATCTCCTCCATGGAGGAGATACAGAGGCTTATAGAGCCATTCGAACACACTCTTATTGAGAAATTCTCCCACGGCAGACCGCGGAGCACAATAACTACAAGCATTTATATCCTCGTTGAAGTTTAAGGGCACGGTGAAGTTCACAGATTTTGACGCGAAACAGGTTATCTTGCCAGTGCTACATGGATGATGATCTTCCAAAGGTTATGGCTTAGAGGATTATGACAGGTAAACTGTTTTCCTATGCGTATTTTGAAGTGGACAGAAAAATTTCAGTCCACGAGAAGAACCACCCCATTGCCACCGGTATGGTTCTCTTTCCAATCTTCTATTGTTTCTATACAGTAAGCACGCGTTGTATGCTATTTCATCTTGCTTGGGGAAGCCGATGCTTCGGGATGAGGCAACGGCCTCTATGTCTAAGCCAAGCAATGCCCGAGTATGTGTGGAGTGTAATTTGCTTACACTGTCACCCACAAAAATATGGATAGGCAGTGGAAAAGGTGAACTGAGAGAGGGGTTCTGGCAGAATGTAATACCTGAGAATCTACCAAAGTACTTCCTAGCATGTAAAAGGCTAGGACATGATAGGGGTGAGTGCAGGCTGGGGGCAGAAGAGAAGGAACAAAAAGGTAGAGAAAGAAAGATGGATTAGGAAGAAAGAAGAAAATCAGAAGGATAGCAATAAAGAGAGGCAAGAGGGAGGAGAATCACACACAAATTTAGTAATAGAGCAAGGCCAAGATAGGAGTAATGAAGAGAGAATAGTAATAGAGGAGGGAGGAGTCAACAGAAATTTAGGGGCAGAAATAGAGGTAGAAAAAGAGGAGGGAGAGGAGAGTAAAAAAGAAAAAGGTTGGGTGGAAGAAAAAGAAAAAGAAAATGGGGGAAAAAGTTTAAATCGAGTAGGGTTTTAGAGGAGAAGGAAGAGGATTTCAGCTGGATGGATGAGGATCTTCTGGATTTTCCAGAAGAAGATTCGGACGGGTACAACTGCCCTCCACAAGGAAGAGAAGAAAGGAATAGGGAGGAAGAAACTAATATGTTAAAAGATGATTTAGAAATGTATAAAAAGATATGGAAAAGGTCACAAGGATTCAAGCCATGGAAGCAATAAAACAAATAGCTATGCAACTCGGAAAGCAGGTAGGATATAAAGAAATTATGCAAAAGACTCCTAATTAAGACATATGAATAGGAAGAAACATCTAATTAAGACATTTGAGTCCAAGTGTAAAACGAGAGCTCAAGCAAAGTCAGGCTTTAATGGATAGATATCTCTACTGGAACATTAGGGGGTGACAAATAATCTTTCAATAAATAGATTAAAATTATTAATAAAAGCCCATAAAATATCCCTAGTAATTATAGCGGAACCAATGGTTCAGAAAGAACAATTAACAAAGTATAATGAATTATTAGAATTTAATAATACATATGCTGACATAAATAGTAAACTTTGGATTATGTGACATAATATAAATATGGTAATAATAAAAGACACGGATCAAGTAGTTCACATTAGAACAAATCAAAATTCAGATGCAATAATCTCGATAATTTATGCTAAGAATGCAAAAATGATACACTATGGATATAAGAGGAGATTTTAATGCAATTAGAAGTGATGAGAAAAAGAGAGGAAAAAAAACTCCAGATAAAGTTGTTATAACACAATTTAACGATACAATTGTGAATGCTAATCTTATGGAAGTAGATTTTACAGGATCAAGATACACTTGGTACAATAACTGAAAAAAATGAGCAATCTAGGCAAGATTAGATAGAATCTTGTGCAATGCAAAGTAGATAGCCTCTCAAGGAGCAACAGGGCTGAGACACTTGAACAGGACCTGTTCGGATCATAGCCTTTTGTTCATAACAAGCCATAAGAGTCGGTGCATGATAGGTAGTTTTAAATTTCAAAATATGTGGGCAAAACACATAGAATTTGAAAATGTGGTGAAAGAGTCATGGACAGAGTCAACAACAAGAAAACCTATGCAAGCTCTATCGTTTAAATTAAATAGATTAAAAAAGTTTTAAAATCATGGAATGAAGAGATTTTTGGAAACATAAACCAAAAAATAAAAGAGATGGAGGAGAAAGTTGAAAAATTAGAATTAGAATATGAGAATACTCATAATGAAGATATTAGAAAAGAACTAAGCAAAGCTAAATGCAAATTGAGACTTAGACTACATATGAAAGAAATCTTTTGGAAGCAGCACGCAATGATTAAATGGCTTAACGATGGAGATAAAAATACAAATTTTTTTCAAATTGTGATTAAAATTAAAGCTCACAAAAACAAATAATAAGATGGAGAGGATTCCAACTGAAAAAGTAATTAAAAATGATGTTTTTAGACTTGACAAGGACAGTGCATCAGGTCCAGATGGCTAGAATAATTATTTCTTCCAAATCAGTTGGCATCTGATTAAAAATGATCTCATTACTACAGTTGCAAGATTTTTTGTAAGCGTGGACATACCTAAGACATAGGCGAAATCATTTATTGTATTAATTCCAAAGAAGGAATCACCACATAAATGTGATGACTTTAGGCCTATTAGCTTATGCAATGCTCTATATAAATTCTAGCTAAAATATTACAAAATAGGTTAAGTGATATAATGTCACAAATAATATCTCAAGAACAAATAGGTTTTGTTAAGAATAGGCTAATGATTGAAAATATAAAACATGTATCGGAAATGATGAAAGAGTTAACAATAAAAA
>JAREIK010005070.1:0-26850 GCA_029783825.1 Sapria himalayana
ATATTTGATTAATAATAGTTATTAATTAATATTTGATCATTATTATAATATCTATCATTAACAGTATTTATATTGAATTTATATGATATATAATTAGTAAGATTAATATAATTATACATGGTATTCACATTTCAAAAAATTTTAAAAATTATTTTATCTTCGAAGGTTATAACCTTCGAAAATCTGAAAAAAATCAAAAATAGAAATTTTGATTTTTATTATATAAATAAAACTATAAAACCACTAAATAATCAAACCATTAAATCGGTATACCATATATAATAAATCATAAATCTCATTTTAATTTGTATTCATTATAATTTTAAATATTCATTTTAATTATTTATTAGTTTATTTTTATAGAAATATCAATCACAAAATAAATAAGGAGTGAGAAAATAAAATTTTAATAATTTATTTTTAATCAAAAAAATAAGCTTATATAAAGAAGTACAAATTTAAAAACAAAAAATTATTATTAAGTAATATATTTTACTTTGATTTTGAATCATTATATATAGGTTTTGCAATTATATTTTAATTACGATCAATCTTATCAATAAGAGTTTATTAATTTATTAGTTGATCATTTTTATAATATCGAACAATAAAATTACATATATTCAATTAAAATGTCTTATAATTTTTATCATTTTTGAAGGTTATAACCTTCAAAAATGATAAAAAATCACAAAAATAATTTTTTATTATTTTATTATTTAAATAAAACTTATAAACCACTAAATGACTAAACATTTAAATCTCTAGACTCCTAAACCCCAAACCACCCTAAATACTTAAACCATTAAACCTATATAACCTAAATAATACATAATAAATCTCATTTTTTATTTGTATTCATTATAATTTTAAATATTAATTTTAAATATTTTTTAGTTTATTTTTATAGAAATATTAATTACAAAATAAATAATGAGAGAGACAGATATAATTTAAATAAATTATTTTTAATGAAAAAAAAATAAGCTGATAAAAATAAACAAAATTTCAAAAATTTAAAATTTTTTTTCATAATATAATTTACTTTGATTTTGAATTATCTTGGGTTCTGCAAATATATTTTAATTAATATCTATCTTTTTAATAATAGTTTATTAATTTATTTTTTGATCATTATTATAATATATATTAATACATTTTTTATATTGAATCTACAACAAATATAATTATTAAGATTATTATAACTAAGTATTGTATTCATATTTTAGAACTATTAAAAAATTATTATATTTTCAAAGGTTATAACCTTTGAAAATCACGAAAATTCAAAAAAATAATTTTTTTTTATTTCATTGATTAAATAAAACCTGTAAACACAAAAATGTGTAAACATATAAATTAATAAACTCCTTAACCCCAAAACCACAAAAAACTTAAACAATTAAATAGGTATACCCTAAATAATAAATGATAAATCTTATTTTTATTAGTATTCATTACAATTTTAAATATATATTGTAATTATTTATTAGTTTAATTTTATAGAAATATAAATTAAAAAATAAGTTATTAGTGATACAAATATAATTTAAATAATTTATTTTTCATCAAAAAATATATAGGCTTATATATGGATACAAAAATTTAAAAATTTAAAAATTTAAAATTAATATTTAGTAAAATATTTCACTTTGATTTTGAGTCATTTTAGGTTTTACAAATATATTTTAAACAAAATTTATCTTATTAATAATTGTTTATTATTTTTATATGATTATTATTATATTATATATCAATAAAATAGTTTATATTGAATTTATATGATATATAATTATTATGATTATTATAACTTCATATTATATTCACTTTTCATAAAAAATAATAAATTATTATATTTTCTAAGGTTATAACATTCAAAAATGAGAAAAAATAACAAAAATAATTTTTTTTGTTATTTTATTTTATATATAAAACCTATAAACCACTAAATGACTAAATTCTAAAATGACTAAACTCCTAAACCCCGAAGCACATAAATAATTAAAACATTAATTTAGTATAGTCCAAATAATAAATAATAAATCTAATTTTTATTAGTATTCATTATAATTTTAAATATTCATTTTAATTATTTATCAGTTTATTTTTATAGAAATATTAATTACAAAATAAATTATTAGTGCGACATATATAGTTTAAATAATTTATTTTTCATTAAAAAAATGCTTATAAAAAAAGGTAAATTTTTAAAAATAAATAATTATTATTTAGTAATATAACTTATTTTGATTTTGAATCATTTTAGATTTTACAATTATATTTTAATTTATATAATTCTTATAAATACTAGTTTTTTAAATTTATTTATTAATCATTATTATAATATCTATTAATAAAATTATTTATATTGAGTTTACATTATATATAATTATTAAGATTATTATAACTAAATATTATATTCACATTAAAAAAAAATTAAAAATAATTATATTTTCAAAGGTTATACCCTCCAAAAATTAAAAAAAATTAAAAAATTAAATTTTTTGTTTTTTCATTATTGAAATAAAAACAATAAATGACTAAAGGTCTAAACAATTAAATCACTAAACTCCTAGACCACAAAACACCTAAATACTTAAACCATTAAAATGATATATCTTGAATAATAAATAATAAATCTCAATTTTATTTGTATTCATTATAATATTAAATATTCATTTTAATTATTTATTTGTTTATTATTATAGAATTATAAATTACAAAATAAATTATGAGTAAGACAAATATAATTTGAAAAATTTATTTTAATAACAAAAATTTAAACTTATAAAAAAAGCAAAACATTAAAAAAAATTATTATTTAGTAATATATTTTACTTTGATTTGAATTAATTTAGATTTTGCATATACTTTTTAAATAATATCTATTTTATTAAGAATAGTTTATTAATTTATTTTTTGATCATTATTATAATATCTAAAAATGTAATTATTTATATTGAATTTAAATGACTTATATTTATAAAGTTATTATAAATAAATATTATATTTACATTTGAAAAAAATTTAAAAATTATTAATTTTTCAAAGGATATAACCTTCAAAAATAGAAAAAATAAAAAAAATAAATTTTATGTTATATCATTGTTTAAATAATACTTATAAACTAGTAAATCCCTAAACACTTAAATCTATAAACTCCTTAACACAAAAGCCCCTAAACACTTAAATCTCTAAGCTCCTTAACACAAAAGCCCCTAAACACTTAAACCTTTAAACTCATAAACCTTAATTAAAATTTAAATAATTTATTAAAATATTAATTACAAAATAAATTATGAGTGATACATATTTAATTTAAGTAATTTATTTTTCATCAAAAAAAATATATAAGATTATAAAAAGAAGCAAAAACTAAAAAAACAAAAATTATTATTTAGTAATAAATTTTACTTTGATTTTGAATAATTTTAAGTTTTGCAATTATATTTTAATTTATAACTATCATATTAATAATAACATATTTATTTATTTTTTGAAAAAATATTTAATATCTATCAATTAAATTCTTTATATTTTGTTTTGATTATATATAATTATAATGATTTTTATTTAAAAATATTGTATTCACATTTTTTAAAAATTTTAAAATTATTATATTTTCAAAGGTTATAAACTGTGAAAATGTGAGAAAATATCAAAAATAATTTTTTTTGTTATTTCATTGTTTAAATAAATCCTATAAACAACTAAATTCCTAAACACTTAAATTAATAACTACTAAATCTCTAAAACCCTAAAAAGATAATCCTTTTAAACTAGTATACCGTAAATAATAAATAATAAATATCAATATTAATTTTTTCATTATAATTTTAAATATTCATTTTAATTATTTATTTTTTATTTTTATATAAATATTAATTACAAAATAATTTATGAGTTGCACAAATATAATTTATGTAAATTATTTTTCATCAAAAAATTATAGACAAACTTTTTAAAAGAAAAAAAAATTTCAAAACAAAAAATTATTATATAGTAATATATTTTTCTTTGCTTTTGAATCATTTTAGGTTTTGTAATTATATTTTAATTGACATCTATCTTATTAATAATAGATTATTAAGTTATTTTTTCTTCATTATTAGAATATTTATCAATAAAAATGTTTATATTGAATTTATATGATATATAAATATAATGATTATTATAACTAAATATTGTATTCACTTTTGAAAAAAATTTTAAAATTATTATATTTTCAAATATTATAACCTTTGAAAATGTGAAAAAATAAAAAAAATATTTTTTCTTTGTTATTCTATTGTTTAAATAAAACATATACACCACTAAATTCCTATTGATTTAAATCACTAAACTACAAAATCTCGATACCTCTATATAGATAATCCTTTAAATTAGTATACCCTAAATAACAATTAATAAATATCATTTTTATTTGTTTTCATTATAATTTAAAAAATTCATTTTGATTGTTTACGTTTTTATTTTTATATATGTATTAATTATAAAATAAATTGAGTAAAAATATAATTTATAAATTTTATTTTTAATCAAAAAATTGATAAGCTTATAAAAAGAATAAAAATTTAAAAACAAATAATTATTATTTAGTAATATATGTTGCTTTGATTTTTAATCATTTTAGGATTTGATATTATATTTTAAGTAATATCAGTCTTATTCATAATAGATTTTTAATTTATTTTTTGATAATTATTATAATATCTATCAATAAAATTATTTATATTGAATTTATATGATATATAATTATTATGATTATTATAAATAAATATTTTATTCACTTTTGAAATAAATTTAAAAATTATTATATTTTCAAAGGTTATAATCTTAAAAATTGAGAACAAATAATAAAAATAAATTTATAGTTATTTTATTTTTTAAATAAAACCTATAGACCATTAAATACTTACTTACTTAAATTAGTAAGCTTATTAACCCGAAACACCTAAATACATAAAGATTTTAACATCTCTATACTACTTAATTATTTATAAATCTCATTTTTATTTCTATTTATTATAATTTTAAATAATCATTTTAATTATTTATAGTTAAATTTTTACAAAAATTAATTACAAACTAATTTTGAGTGTGACAAATATTATTTAAATAACTTACTTTTAATAAAAAAAATAAAAGCTTATAAAAAGAAGAAAAAATTTAAAAATTAAATATTATTATTTAGTAATATATTTTGATTTGCTTTTGAATCATTTTGTGTTATGTAAATATATTTTAATTAATATTAATTTGATTAAAAATAGTTTATTAATTTAATTTTTGATCATTATTATATTATCTATCATTAAAATTGTTTATATTGAATTTATATGATATATAATTAGTAAGATTAATATAATTATACATAGTATTTACATTTCAAAAAATTTTAAAAATTATTTTATTTTCAAAGGTTATAACCTTTGAAAATCAGAAAAAACCTGAAAATTTTTTTTTATTTTTATTATACCTACAAACCATTACATACCTAAAAACATAAATTCATAAGCTCCTAAATGACAAAACTCCTAAATAATCAAACCATTACACCGGTATACCACATATAATAAATCATAAATCTTATTTTAATTTGTATTTATTATAATTTTATTTATTCATTTTAATTAATTATTAGTTTATTTTTTATAGAAATATTAATTACAAAATAAATAATGAGCGAGACAACTATAATTTAAATAAATTATTTTTTATGAAAAAAAAATAAGCTTATAAAAATAAACAAAATTTCAAAAATTTAAAATTTTACTTAGTAATATAATATAATTTGATTTTGAATTATTTTGGGTTCTACAAATATATTTTAATTAATATCTTTCTTATTAATAATAGTTTATTAATTTATTTTTTTATCATCAAAATAATATATATAAATAAAATTTTTTATATTGAATTTACATCAAATATAATTATTAAGATTATTATAACTAAGTATTGTATTCATATTTTAGAACAATTAAAAAATTATTATATTTTCAAAGGTTATAACCTTTGAAAATAACAAAAATTCATAAAAATAAATTTTTTGTTATTTTTTTGATTAAATTAAACCTATAAATCAATAAATAAAACCTAAATGTGTAAACATATAAATCAATAAACTCATTAACCCCAAAACCATAATAAACTTAAACCATTAAATAGGTATACGCAAAATAATAAATCAAAAATCTCATTTTTATTAGTATTCATTATAATTTTATAATACATTTTAATTATTTATTAGTTTATTTTTATAGAAATATAAATTAAAAATATAAATTAATAGTTAGATAAATATAATTTAAATAATTTATTTTTCATCAAAAAATATATAATCTTATAAATGGATACAAAAATTTAAAATTAATATTTAGTAAATTATTTCACTTTGATTTTGAATGATTTTAGGTTTTGTAAATATATTTTAAACAATATTTATCTTATTAATAATTGTTTATTAATCTTTTGTATGATCATTATTATAATATTTAGCAATTTAATTGTTTATATTGAATTTACATGATATATAATTGTTAAGATTATCATAACAAAATATAGTTTTCACATTTAAAAAAAAATTAAAAATTGTTATAGTTTCAAAGGATATATTAAATTTTTTGTTATTTTATTTTTTAAATAAAACCTATAAACCACTAAATGCTAGGGGTGCTCATGGGACGGGACGAGATGGGGATTACAAATCTCCAGTCCATACCCACAGTTCGGAAATTTTTTTTTGAAGATCCAGACCCGTCCCATAGGTTGAAAATATCTGGATGGGATGGGACGGAGAACGGAAAATTTGGATAGGAGAAAATGGTTCCGGGACGAAACAAAGTTCAAACATTTCTTTCAATTTATTTTCTTCAAACTGGCCAAGTTAGTTCATATCGAAACCTTTTGTTGTTCCATTTATCATTCCTTAGTTATGTATCTTACAAACTCAAATTGGGTCAATTTTGTTTTGTCAAATAGGTTGAATACCGAAAACGAATTCCATAACCTTGTCAAAAGCATTGATGTGCCGAAAAGGATAAAAATGTTAAATAGAACGGGACCGAGTTGTGGGCTTAATTTGGTTCTTTGTTTTTTTCACAAGTTGGCTTTGTTCAGCCGAGTGAATGTTAACCATAATAGCAGTACTACATTTTTTTAATCAATTACTTAAAATATTAAGGAATAGCTAAAGATGACCAAAAACATTGGTAGCATCAATTACTACTTAAATAATTGCTAAAATTATGTAGCTTAATATAACAAAAAAAATACAACTAATAAAAACCATGATAATAATCATTTCAAATGTTCATCCCGGAACAGCAACGAAAATCCAAACACAATTAATTCTCTTCTACAACTCCTCACTTTTCTTCCTCCACTGTAGAAGGACAACCAAAGATGAAAATGTGTTAATCATGTAGACATAAATTTCTAAGATGAAAGAGTAATAAAAAAACAAAATAATAACTTATAAAATTTAATACACCCATTCCAAATTTAGTTGGCCAACTATAGTTGGAATAATATTTGGATCATGAGACCCCACTGAAATTGTATTTGAACCATATTTTTATTAAATTGAATGAATAAAATAAGTAAAAGTGAAATTAAAATTTACAAGATTTGTATACTAACATGATTCACTATCATCAAGGTCTTGAACTAATTCTTCAATTTCAATATGTTTGTTTGAGCTTCTCAACCAATCTTGTAGACATATGAGAACTTCAGCTGTAATAGGTATTAAAGAACTCCTAAATTTATCTAAAGTTCTCTCCCCAGTGCTAAATGTAGATTCGTAGGCCACAGTAGATGCTTGGATAGCCAATACATACATTGCTACATTTGTCAACGAAGGATACAGCTGTATATGTAATTTGTTTTTACTTAATAATCTATTTTAATATTTTCATGTAAGTACAGGAAAAAAAATATTAAAAGCCCGGGGATGCAGCAGTAGCACAATAACGGAGGTAGCTATTTGGAGCAGAGCCTGGCCCGGTCAATGATCCGACCCACTTCGGTTAAATGAACTGGCTATTTATTTTCTGTATAAAAATATTTGTATTTATTTTTCGGGCGGCTGGTTTTTGACCCGGTGGAACTGTTTATCTTCGTTCTCCTCTCTCTCTGTGCGATTTCGCGACTGCCGAATGCTGCATACTGTAAGACATACTATTCTTGGTTTTAATCTGTAACGCATAAGCATTTTCTGGTGGAGGTAGCTAGTCGTACTGAGCGACTAGCTAACCACGTTATTTGCTATGTTGATTTCTCGTTTTGATTCTGTCGTGGATGTTTGTGGATTGGGATATATATTGCTTGTTTCTGTGTTGTTTCTGTGTTTTCTATTCTTAATCTCACTACCCATGGAAGCACGATTGCCCAACAGATACCTAACCTCATTTACCTTCCACCAGTTTTGAAGATCAAAATCAATTCTATTTTTTTCAAGTTTGTCCACCAAGTACCTATCCAACTCTTCCAAAGCTACAACATCTTGTTCTTCCTCCAATTCAACAAAAAAAATCATCAACATAAGTATCGCTACAATCAAAGAAATCATTATTTTTTTTCAACACAGTAGAAGAAAAATCTTCTTTTGATTCATCTTCATTTAAATCTTTATAATCATCCATTATCTCATTTAAAGCATTTATAACCTTTTTCACCAAAATTTTAGCCAATTCCTCACCATAATGCTAAGTGTACTTAACCTTGAGATATTTGGGCTTATAACTAGGATCCAACACTACTGCTACAAAAAGCAAAATATTTGTTTATTGAAGAGAAACCCAATATTTGTTGAATTTATGCCCCATCTTCATACCTATTTTAGACATCATTGTATATCTACTATTTTCACAAAGCTCAATTTTTTTCAAAATTCGAATAATCTCAGGAAAATAAACACTAGAGGTAGAATATAATGAGCCAAAAAATTTACAAGTTACCTCATAAAAAGTTTTCAAGAAACGTGCCAAAATTTTGGCGTTTGTTCAGTCTCTCTCAGTTGGAATGTTTGAACCAAACTCCTTCAAAAACCTTTTGTCTTTGTACTCCAACTTATTAAAGTCTTTTTGATATTTTATATCAGTTTGTAGCATCAAATAAGTTGAATTCCATCTTGTAGGACAATCTAATTGCAATGAAGATCCATATGTCATGTTTGCTTCTTCAACACATAACTTAAACATATTTAATCTTTTAGGGCTACTCCTCACATATTTCACCACAACTCTAATTTTTTGAATAGCACCCTCAACTACTGCAATGCCATCTCTCACAATTAAGTTTAGGATATGAGCACAACATCTCATATAAAAATGCTCGGCCCTCAAAGGTACTACACTTTTCTTCACAAGCCTTTTTTTCAATTGTTCAACTTCAACATCATTATTTGATGCATTGTCAACAGTAATGAACATCAACTTTCTCAAACCCCATTCATTCATGAAAAACTCAATAGCATTTCTAATATTAACTCCAGAATGACTTTTAATTACACAAAAGTTCAAAAGCCTTTTATGCATATTCCATTGAGAATCAATGAAATGAACAGTCAAACATATATAAGAAAAATTTTAAATGCTAGTCCAAGTGTCGGCAGTCAATGAAACTCTATAACAATGAGATGATATGCTATCAAATAATTTCTTATTTTCATTCACAAACAAAGAAAAACAATCCCTCTGTGCAGAGTGCCTAGATGGAACTTTAAATTGAGGCACACTAACTTCACAAAACTTTTTAAACTCATCCCTCTCAACAAAACAAAAAGACAATTCATCTTTTATGATCATTTTCACCAAAGCCTCCCTAACTTATTGTTGATCAAATTTCCAACAAGTGAATTTGTCATCCTCTGAAATAGTACCTTTAGTGAAACTCAAAAAAGATTGTGACTTGTCTTTACCTTTGTGAGCTTCTACTAATTCGTTTTTGTGTGGAAATTTCCTACAAGTCTTTCTCAAGTATTTCCATAAACTCGAAGTACCTTGATCACTTTTTTCCAAGTATTATTTCTTACATCATATACAAGCTGCCCTACCAGTTTTATTTCCCTCTGAATCAACTAATATATCATAAGTTTCCCAAAAATCCGACTTATACTTTTTATGAGATTGAGGTTCAGATGTACCTTGACTTTCTTTTACAATTGGAAATGAAGAACCTGTCGTATCAATAAAAGGGTTCGTGAAAGGATGATGATTGCATTTACCAGTACTTTGATCATTTGAGATGTGATCATCTTCAATTTATTGTATTTTTTGTTTACCGCTGGATTGTGGCATCTGCATTGCCATTAATAAATATGATATGTTAAGCATAAATACATATAAAGATTTCAAACAAGCAAGCTCTACAAAACTGAATGTAACACATTCAGCCCACTCATTCGACCCAACCACAACTCCACAACCAATACTCAACAAAATTGACTCAGACAGATAATAATAATAATTAATCACTCAATTCTCGTCATAAAAACAAACCAAAAGGCTGGTGGCATCTGAGACATGGTGGAGGCAACCAGAAGTGCGACGGGCAAGTTTTGGACCTAAATGAACATGGCTAGAATGGCGTGAGGTGTCTTGGAACTCGTCGGAACAGCAATAGGTGCGTCGGAATTGGATGGGCAGTAGTGAAATTGGTGGCATCTTTATGTTATATATATATATATATATATATATTCCTGGTTCTAGTATAGGTTTTTTAGGATGGGATGGTTCTCGGGATGGATATTGCTTAAGATCTGGAACCATCCCAAAAGAAAAAATACGTGACAGAACGGGACCGGAAATGTCAAAGTCATCGGATTTTCTAAGTCCTGATTCTTTCGGGACAAGGCTTCGTGTCAGGGCATGAATCACTGATTCCCTTGAGCAGCCCTACTAAATGCATATAAAGTTAAATCAATAAACTCCTAAACCCCGTAATGCCTAAATACATAAACCATTAAACCACTAAATACTATTTAATAATTAATAAATCAAATTTTTATTGTTATTTTTATATTTTTAAATATTCAATTTAATTATTTATTAGTGTATTTATTTAGAAATATTTATTACAAAATAAATTATGAGATGGACAAATATAATTTAAATAATATATATTTTATCTAATAAAAATATACCCTTATAAAAGAAGTATAAATTTAAAAATTAAAAATTATTATCAAGTAATATAAGTTACTTTAATTTAGAATCAATATTAATATAACAAAATATTGTATTAAAATTTCAAAAAATTTTAAATATTATTATATTTTCAAATGTTATAACCTATGAAAATGATAAAAAATTAGACAATTTTTTTTGTTATTTTATTTTTTTAAATAAAAACTTTTAAACCACTAAAAGCCTAAAAACATAAATCGCTAAACTTCTAAGGACAAAACCTCTAAATACTGAAATCATTAAACTGGTATACAATAATAATAATTCATAAATCTCATTTTAATTTTTATTCAGTATAATTTTAAATTTTTATTTTAATTATTTATCAATTTATTTTATAGAAATATTAATTACAAAATAATTTTAGTGAGACAGATCTAATTTAAATTAAACCGGCATCCCTAAATAATAAATAATAAATCTCATTATTTTTTCATTATAATTTTAAATATTCATTTTAATTATTTATTTGTTTATATATATATAAATATTAATTACAAAATAAATTGAGCTTGACAAATATGATTTATATAAATTATTTTTCATCAAAAAATTATTGATAAACTTTTTAAAAGAAAAAAAAATTCAAAAAAAAGCTGTTATATAGTAATATATTTTGCTTTTCTTCTGAATCATTTTAGGTTTTGTAACTATAATTTAATTGATATCTATCTTATTAATAATAGATTATTAATTTATTTTTTGATCATTAATAGAATATTTATCAATAAAAATTGTTTATATTGAATTTACATGATATATAAATATAATTATTATTATAACTAAATATTGTATTCACATTTAAAAAAAAATTAAAATTTATTATATTTTCAAAGGTTATAACCTTTGAAAATATCAAAAAATAATAAAAATAATTTTTTTATTGTTTTATTTTTTTAATACAACCTATAAACCACTAAATGCATACACAGTTAAATCAGTAAACTCCTAAACCTCATAATGCCTAAATACATAAACCATTAAACCACTATATACTACTTAATAATTAATAAATCTTATTTTTATTTCTATTTATTATAATTTTATATATTCATTTTAATTATTTATTAGTTTATTTTTATAGAAATATTTATTACAAATTAAATTATGAGAGCGACATATATATTTTAATTAATTTATTTCTAATCAAAAAAAATATATGCTTATAAAAGAAGTAAAAATTTAAAAATTAAAAATTATTATCCAATAATATATTTTACTTTAATTTTGAATTAATTTGGGGTTTTTAAATATTTTTTAATTAATAGCAATCTTTTTATTAATAGTTTATTAATTTAAATTTTGATCATTATTATATTATCTATCAATAAAATTGTTTATATTGAATTTATATGATATATAATTATTAATATTATTATAACTAAATATTGTATTCACTTTTGAAAAAATTTTAAATATTATTATATTTTCAAAGGTTATAACCTATGAAAATTAAAATAATTTACAAATTTTTTTTGTTATTTTATTGTTTAAATAAAACCTATAAACCACAAAATGCCTAAAAACATAAATTGCTAAACTCCTAAACGACAAAACCTTTAAATACTTAAACTAATAAATAGGTGTACATTAATAAAAAATCATAAATCTCAATTTAATTTTTATTAAGTAGAATTTTAAATTTTTAATTTTATTATTTATCAGTTTATTTTTATAGAAATATTAATTACAAAATAAATTATTAGTGAGACAGATCTAATTTAAATAATTTATTTTTCATCAAAAAAATATATATCCTTATAAAATGAGGCAAAATTTTAAAAACAAAAATTTATTATTTAGTAATATATTTTATTTTTATTTTAAATCATTTTAGATTTTGGAATAATATTTTACTTTATATCATTATTATTAATAATAGTTTATTAATTTTTTATTGATCATTATTATAATATCTATTAATAAAATTATTTATATTGAGTTTACATTATATATAATTATTAAGATTATTATTACTGAATATTATATTCACATTTAAAAAAATTAAAAATTATTATAATTTCAAATGTTATAACCTTCAAAAATTAATAAAAAAATCAAAAAATTAAACTTTTTATTTTTTCATTCTTTAAATAAAAACTATAAATCACTAAAGGCCTAAACACTTAAATCACTAAAACCCAAAATACCTAATTACTTAAACCATTAAATTCGTATATCTTGAATACTAAATAATAAATTTATATTTTATTTGTATTCATTATAGGTTTAAATATTCATTTTAATTATTTATTAGTTTATTTTTATAGAATTATAAATTAAAAATAAATTATGAGGAAGACAAATATAATTTAAAGAATTTACTTTTAATAAAAAAAATATAAACTTATAAAAAGAAGCAAAAAATCCAAAATATTATTATTTAGTAATATATTTTATTTTGTTTTGAATAAATTTATGTTTTGCAAATATATTTTAAATAATATCTTTCTTTTTAATATTAGTTTATTAATTTATTTTTTGATCATTAATATAATATCTATTAATGTAATTGTTTATATTGAATTTACATGATATATAATTATTAAGATTATCATAACTAAATATAGTATTCTCATATAAAACAAATTTAAAAATTGTTATATTTTCAAAGGTTATAACCTCCAAAAATGATAAAAAATAACAAAAATAAATTTTTTGTTATATAATTTTTTAAATAAAACTTATAAACCATTAAATGCCTAAACACATAAATCTCTAAACTCCTAAACCCCGAAGACCCTAAATACTTAAAACTTTAAACTCGTAAACCTTAAATATAATTTACATAATTTATATAAATATTAATTACAAAATACATTATGAGTGAGACAAATATAATTCAAATAATATATTTTTCATCAAAAAATATATAAGCATATAAAATGATCCAAAAACTAAAGAAAATTATTATTTAGTAATAAATTTTACTTTGATTTTGAATTATTTTATGTTTTTTAATTATATTTTAATTTATATCTATCATATTAATAATAGTTTATTAATTTATTTTTTGATAATTGATATAATATCTATCAATAAAATTGTTTATTTTTAGTTAATATTATATATAGTTATAATAATTATTATTACTAAATATTGTATAAACATTTTTAAAAAATTTTAAAATTATTATATTTTCAAATGTTATAACCTTTGAAAATTTGAAAAAATATCAAAAATATATTTTTTGTTATTTCATTATTTAAATAAAACATATAAACCACTAAATGCCTAAAACCTAAATTGCTAAACTCTTAAATGACAAAACCTTTAAATACATAAACCATTAAATTGGTATACATTAATAATAAATCATAAATCTCAATTTAATTTTTATTAAGTATAATCTTAATTTTTTAATTTAATTATTTATCAGTTTATTTTTATAGAAATATTAATTACAAACAAAATTATTAGTGAGTCAGATATAATTTAAATTAAACAGGTATAATATAAATAATAAATAATAAATCTCATTTTTTTTCATTATAATTTTAAATATTTATTTTAATTCTTTATTTGTTTATTTTTATATAAATATTAATTACAAAATAAAGTATAAGTCATACAAATATAATTTATATAAATTATTTTTCAACAAAAAAATATAGATAAACTAATTAAAAGAAGAAAAAAACTAAAAACAAAAAATTATTATATAGTAATATATTTTGCTTTGTTTCTGAATCATTTTAGGTTTTGTAATTATATTTTAATTGATATTTAACTTATTAATAATAGATTATTATAATATTTTTTTATCATTATTATAATATTTATCAATAAAAATATTTATATTGAATTTATATGATTTATATATTTAATAATTATTATAACTAAATATTATATTCACTTTTGAAAAAAATTTTAAAATTATTGTATTTTCAAATATTATAACCTTTTAACATGTGAAAAAATAATAAAAATATTTTTTTGTTATATTATTGTTAAAATAAAACCTATAAACCACTAAATGCCTAAACACTTAAATCACTAAACTACAAAATCCCGATACCCCTATATAGACAATCTTTTAAAATGCTTTACCCTAAATAATAATTAATTAATCTCATTTTTATTTGTTTTCGTTATAATTTAAAAAATTTATTTTGATTCTTTAGTTTTTTATTTGTATATATATATTAAATATAAAATAAATAATGAGTTTAAATTATAATTTATGAAAATTATTTTTCATCAAAAAATAGATAAGCTTATAAAAAGAATAAAAATTTAAAAACAAATAATTTTTATTAAGTAATATATTTTGCTTTGCTTTTTAATCATTTTAGGTTTTGATATCATATTTTAAGTAATATCAATCTTATTCATAATAATTTTTTCTTATTTTTTGATAATTATTAGAATATCTACAATAAAATTGTTTATATTGAATTTATATGATCTATAATTATTATGATTATTATAAATAAATATTTATTCACTTTTGAAAAAAATTTAAAAATTATTATTTTTTCAAAGGTTATAACCTTTGAAAATATCAAAAAATAATTAAATTAATTTTTTTTATTTTATTTAAAAAAAAAAACTATAAACAACTAAATGCATACACAGTAAAATCAGTAAACTTCTAAACCCCGTAATGCCTAAATACATAAACTATTAAACTTCTATATACTACTTAATAATTAATAAATCTAATTTTTATTTCTATTTTTTATAACTTTAAATATTCATTTTAATTATTTATTAGTTTATTTATATATATATATTTATTACAAAATAAAGTATGAGTGCGACAAATAAAAATTAATTAATTTATTTTTAATAAAAAAAATATATGCTTATAAAAGAAGTAAAAATTTAAAAATTAAAAATTATTATTCAGTAATATATTTTACTTTAATTTTGAATCAATTTGGGTCTTGTAAATATTTTTTAATTAATATCTATCTTTTTATTAATAGTTTATTAATTTAATATTTGATCATTTTTATATTATCTATCAATAAAATTGTTTATATTGAATTTATATGATATATAATTATTAATATTATTATAATTAAACATTGTATTCACATTTCAAAAAATTGTAAATATTATTATATTTTCAAAGTTTATAACCTAAGAAAATGATAACAAATTATCAAATTTTTTTTTGTAATTTTATTTTTTTTATATAATACCTATAAACCACTAAAAGCCTAAAAACATAAATCTCTAAACTCCTAACGACAAAACCTGTAAATACTTAAATTATTAAACTGGTATACATTAATAATAAATCTTAAATCTCATTTTAATTTTTATTCAGTATGATTTTAAATTTTTATTTTAATTATTTATCAATTTATTTTTATAGAAATATTAATTACAAAATAAATTATTAGTGAAACAGATCTAATTTAAATTAAACCGGTATTCCTAAATAATAAATAATAAATCTTATTTTTTTTTCATTGTAATTTTAAATATTTATTTGTTTATTTATATATATATATTAATTACAAAATAAATTGATTTAGACAAATATAATTTATATATATTATTTTTCTTCAAAAAATTATAAATAAACTTTTTAGAAGAAAAAAAAAATTCTAAACAAAAAATTATTATATTGTAACATATTTTGCTTTGATTCTGAATCATTTTAGGTTTTATAATTAAATTTTAATTAATATCTATCTTTTTTTTTAATTTAAATCTATTTTATTAATAATAGATTATTAATTTATTTTTTGATCTTTATTAGAATATTTATCAATAAAATTGTTTATATTGAATTTATATGATATATAAATATAAAGATTATTATAACTAAAGATTATATTCACTTTTGAAAAAAATTTAAAAATTATTATATTTTGAAAGGTTATAACATTTGAAAATATTAAAAATTAATAAAAATATATTTATTATTATTTTATTCTTTAAATAAAACCTATAAACCACTAAAAGCCTAAAAACATAAATTGATAAACTCCTAAACGACAAAACCTCTAAATACTTATTCCATTAAACTGGTATAGATTAATAATAAATTATAAATCTTATTTTAATTTTTATTCAGTATAATTTTAAATTTTTATTTTAATTATTTATCAATTCATTTTTATAGAAATATTAATTAAAAAATAAACAATCAGTGAGATAGATCTAATTTCAATTAAATCGGCATCCCTAAATAATAAATAATAAATCTCATTTTTTTATTACAATTTTAATTAATTAATTATTTATTTATATATAACTATTAATTACAAAATAAATTGAGTTAGAAAAATATAATTTATATAAATTGTTTTTGATCCAAAAATTATAGATAAACTTTTTAAAAGAAAAAAAAATTTAAAGCAAAAAATTATTATATAGTAATATATTTTGCTTTGCTTCTAAATCATTTTAGGTTCTGTAATTATATATTAATTGATATCTATCTTATTAATAATAGATTATTAATTTATTTTTTGATCATTATTAGAATATTTATCAATAACATTGTTTATATTGAATTTATAAGATATATAAATATAATGATTATTATAACAAAAAATATGTATTCACTTTTGAAAAAATTTAAAAATTATTATATTTTGTAAGGTTATAACATTTGAAAATATCAAAAAATAATAAATATATATTTTTTGTTATTTTATTTTTTAAATAAAACCTATAAACCACTAAATGCATGCACAGTTAAATTAGTAAACTCCGAAACCCCATAATGCCAAAATACATAAACCATTAAACTGCTATATTCTAATTAATAATTAATAAATCTAATTTTTAATTCTATTTATTATAATTTTAAATATTCATTTTAATTATTTATTAGTTTATTTTTATAAAAATATTTATTTCAAAATAAATTATGAGTGCGACAAATATAATTTAAAAAATATATATGCTTATAAAAGATATAAAAAATTAAAAATTAAAAATTGTAATCCAGAAATATATTTTACTATAATTTTGAATCGATTTGGGTTTTGTAATTATTTTTCAATTAATATCTATCTTAATATCAATAGTTTTTAAATTTAATTTTGATCATTATTATAATATATATCAATAAAATTGTTTATTTTGAATTTATATGATATATAATTATTAATATTATTATAACTAAGTATTGTATTCACATTTCAAAAAATTTTAAATATTATTATATTTTCAAAGGTTATAACCTATTAAAATGAAAAATAATTATAGAAATTTTTTTTGATATTTTATTTTTTTAAATAAAATGTATAAACCACTAAAAGCCTAAAAAAATAAATCGCTAAAATCCTAAATGGAAAAACCTCTAAATACTTAATCCATTAAACTAGTATACAGTAATAATAAATCATAAATCTCATTTTAAATTTTATTCAGTATAATTTTAAATTTTTATTTTATATATTTTCAAAGGTTATAACCTTTGAAAATATTAAAAAATAACAAAAATAAATTTTTTGTTATTTTATTTTTTAAATAAAACATATAAACCACTAAATGCAAATATAAGTAAATTAGTAAACACCTAAATACATCAACCATTAAACCGCTATATACTACTTAATAATTAATAAATCTAATTTTTATTTTATTTATTATAATTTTAAATATTGATTTTAATTATTATTAGTTTATTTTTATAAAATATTTATTACAAAATAAATTATGAGTGCGACTAATATAATTTAAATAATTTATTTTTAATTAAAAAAATATATGCTTATAAAAGAAGTAAAAATTTAAAAATTAAAAATTTTTATACAGTAATATATTATAGTTTAATCTTGAATCTATTTGGGTATTTTAAATATTTTTTAATTAATATCTATCTTATTATTAATAGTTTATTAATTTAATTTTTGATCACTATTATATTATCTATCAAAAAAAATTGTTTATAGTGAATTTATATGATATATAATTATTAATATTATAATAACTAAATATTATATTCACATTTAAAAAAATTTTAAATATTATTATATTTTCAAAGGTTATAACCTATGAAAATGATAAAAAATTACAATTTTTTTTTTGTTATTTTATTGTTTAAAAAAACCTATAAATCACTAAATGCCTAAAAACATAAATTGCTAAACTCATATACGACAAAACCTCTAAATACTTAAACAATTAAACAGGTATACATTAATAAAAAATCATAAATCTCAATTTAATTTTTATTAAGTATAATGTTAAATTTTTATTTTAATTATTTATCAGTTTATTTTTATAGAATAATTAATTACAAAATAAATTATTAGGGCGATAAATCTAATATAAATAATTAATTTTTCATCAAAAAAAAATATATCCTTATAAAAAGAGGCAAACTTTTAAAAACAATAATTTATTATTTAGTAATATATTTTATTTTGACTTAGAATCATTTTAGATTTTGTAATTAAATTTTTATTTTATTCATTCTTATTAATAAAAGTTTATTAATTTTTTATTGATCATTATTATAATATGTATTAATAAAATTATTTATATTGAGTTTATATTATATATAATTATTAAGAATATTATAACTAAATATTATATTCACATTTCAAAAAAATTAAAAATTATTATATTTTCAAAGTTTATAACCTTCAAAAATTTAAAAAAAATCAAAAAATTTATATTTTTTATTTTTTCATTCTTTAAATAAAAACTATAAATCACTAAAGGCTTAAACACTTAAATCACTAAAGCCCAAAACACCTAAATACTTAAACCATTAAACTATTATATCCTGAATAATAAATAATAAATCTTTATTTTATTTGTATTCATTATAGTTTTAAATATTATATTAATTATTTATTAGTTTATTTTTATAGAATTATAAATTAACAATAAATTATGAGAAAGATAAATATAATTAAAAATAAATATAATTATTTTTAAACTTATAAAAAGAAGCAAAACATCAAAAAAATTACTATTTAGTAATATATTTTATTTTGATTTTGAATAAATTTACGCTTTGAAAATATATTTTAAATAAAATCTTTCTTATTAATAATAGTTTAGTAATTTATTCTTTGATCATTAATATAATATCTATAAATATAATTGTTTTTATTGAATTTACATGATATATAATTATTAGGATTATCATAACTAAATATAGTATTGACATATTAAAAAAATTTAAAAATTGTTATATTTTCAAAGGTTATAACCTTCAAAATTGATAAAAAATAACAATAATAAATTTTTTGTTATATAATTGTTTAAATAAAACTTATAAACCATTAAATGCCTAAACACATAAATCTCTAAACTCTTAAACCCCGAAGCCCCTAAATACTTAAACCTTTAAACTCGTAAACCTTAAATATAATTTAAATAATATATTGAAATATTAATTACAAAATAAATTATGAGTGATACAACTATAATTTAAATAATTTATTTTTCATCAAAAAAAATATAAGCTTATAAAAAGAAGCAAAAACTAAAAAACAAAAATTATTATTTAGTAATAAACTTTAAATTGTTTTTGAATCATTTTAGGGTTTTTAATTATATTTTAATTTATATCTATCATATTAATAATAGCATATTAATTTATTTTTTGATAATTGATATCATATCTATCAAAAAAATTATTTATATTTAGTTTATATTAATTATAATTATAATGATTATTATTACTAAATATTGTATTCACATTTTTAAAAAAATATAAAATTATTAGATTTTCAAAGGTTACCTTTGAAAATGTTAAAAAATATCAAAAATATTTTTTTTGTTATTTCATTGTTTAAATAAAACCTATAAACCACTAAATTCCTAAAAACATAAATCGCTAAACTTTTAAACAACAAAACCTCTAAATATTTAAACTATTAAACAGGTAAACATTAATAATAATTCATAAATCTCATTTTAATTTTTATTGAGTATAATTTTAAATTTTTATTTTAATTATTTATCAATTTATTTTTATAGAAATATTAATTAAAAAATAAATTATTAGTAAGACAGATCAATTTTAAATTAAAATAGTATCCCTAAATAATAAATAATAAATCTCAATTTTTTTCATTATAATTGTAAATATTCATTTTAATTAATTATTTATTTATTTATATATAAATATTAATTACAAAATAAATTGAGCTATACAAAAATAATTTATATAAATTATTTTTCATCAAAAATTTATAGATAAGCTTTTTAAAAGAAAAAAAATATTCAAAACAAAAAATTATTATATAATAATATATTTTGCTTTGCTTCTAAATCATTTTAGGTTTTGTAATTATATTTTAATTGATATCTATCTTATTAATAATAGATTATTATTTATTTTTTGATCATTATTAGAATATTTATCAATAAAAATGTTTATATTGAATGTACTTGATATATAATTATAAAGATTATTATAACTAAATATTATATTTACATTTGAAAATAATTTAAAAATTATTATATTTTTAAAGGTTATCATCTTTGAAAATTAGATAAAATCACAAAAATAAATTTTTTGTTTTTTTATTGTTTATAAAAAACCTATAAACTACTAAATTCCTAAATGCTTAAATCATTAAACTCCTAAGCCCCAAAACAACAAAACCCTTAAATAGTTAAACATTTAAACCATCTTTAAAGATTTATGTATTTATAAATAATATATAAATATCTATCAAAATATAAAAGTTTATTAATTTATTTTTTGATAATTATAATATTTATATTTATATTTAGTTTATTAATATCTATCAATAAAATTGTTTATTTTTAATTTACATGATATATAATTATTAAGTTTATTATAACTAAATATTGTTTTCACATTTGAAAAATATTTAAAAATTATTATATTTATAAAGGTTATAACCTTCAAAATTGTTAAAAAATTTAAAAAATAATTTTTTTTGTTATTTCATTATTTAAATAAAACATATAAACTACTAAATGCCTAAACACTTAAATCACTAAACTCCTAAACTTCTAAATACTTAAACCATTAAACCGGTATACCGTAAATAATTAATCATAAATCTCATTTTTATTTGTATTCATTATAATTTTAATATTAATTTTAATTATTTATTAGTTTATTTTTATAGAAATATTAATTGCAAAATAAAATTATGAATGAGACAAATATAATTTAAATAATTTATCTTCATCAAAAAAATTTATAAGCTTATAAAAAGAATAAAAAATTTAAAGATAAGAAATTATTATTTAATAATATATTTTACTTTGATTTTGAATCGTTTTAGGTTTTGCAAATATATTTTAATTAATATCTATCTTATTAATAATAATTTATTAATCTATTTTATGATCAGTATAATAATATCGATCAATAAAATTATTTATATTGAATTTATATGATATTTAATTTTTATGATTATTATAAGTAAATATTGTATTAACATTTAAAAAAAAATTAAAAATTATAATATTTTCAATGGTTATAATCTTGAAAATTAGAAAAAATCATAAAATTTATTTTTGTTATTTAATTATTTAAATAAAACCTATAAACCACAAAATACCTAAATACTTAAATTACTAAACTCCTAAACCTTGATACTGCTGCACCACACACACATAGTGACGGACCACAATACACACGTGCACAAATTCTTGTCCATTTTGGCGTAGCATTTAGAGGGGCCAGTAAGTCCTAGAAGTAGATAGATGTATGGGCCACCAGCTTGTAGAGGGCCCTACTAGCAAGCCAAGATTATAACATTCAGTCAACTGACGAGACCGAGCAAAGTGGTCGGGAGTAAACCCAGGAGTAGCTAGGAGTGAGTCCCACTAGCCCTATCAGGCATCATAGAGGGCCACCCAACCGTCATCCAACAGGACTAGCGGGTAATCCATGATTAATTAGAGAGTCGACAAAATCCAAAGGATCACCAAGCAGTGCCAGTAAGCAATAGAGTCCAGACCAGCCACACGGGAGCGAAAGATTCAAACTTGTAGTTTATGTTTGTATTCTTATTTGTATTTTGGACTTTGTATGCACCATGTACTTGTAGAGACGGATCATGACATACTCACATACACAATCTTGTCTGTTCTTTATGTAGTATTCAATGAGGGCAACTGGATCCATGAGTATCTTCAAGTGGGGCCCACTAATGTGTTTTGTAAATACACATTAGGCGATGCTACACTTCCGAGAGTAGAAGACCCATCTTTATAGCATTTTTTAATTTTACTTGTATTCTAGCTTGGTTGTACGCGTAGATAATTAGACTATGAGATGGACCTCATCACACATGCACACCGAAGCATGCATATTTTTTGATATTTTTTCGGTGCAACCTGCAGCCACTTGATGGAGCGCGAGGAGGAAGCATTCTAACCCAAGAGATACTCTTTTGAGGATCATTAGAGCAAAAGAATGTGGAATTCAGAGGTGAGAATAAATTGACAAAGTGTCGTAGATATGGACTTGTGGATTTATGGGTATTCAATTTTACATGTATTCCATTGCATAGAAATGACATAGGAAAACGTTTGATGCTGCATGTCAAACACATGCACAATCTTATATTTGCATAGTTTTAATATGGTGCATCATTCAGGTTCCTCCAAAAGGCTTGGACAAATCTGAATTGAAAGGACGTAGTGCGCATAATCACTCAATGCCAACTCTAATGTCCGGGAATGCCAGGTGATTTTAGTTGTATTCGTACGCTTGGAATTTATGGCATTATGTTTTTTTATGTATTTTATGCATATAATCATTAAGGTGCATAGGATTTGGTGGGCTGGCCTAAATTAGTCAGCTTTTTAGTATCTTGTAAGTTGTGTGCCTAAATTATAAATAAAGTATGTATTTTCCAAAAAAAAAAACAAAAAAACCATAAACCCTAAACCTTAAACAATAAACTATAACCCTAATCCATAAACCCTAAATCCTAAATCTCATGTTTTGCACTTTTATAATCAAATGACTAAGTGTAAAATTTAAATTTAAATTTACAACTTTTAGGAATGTCACAGATTTATCTTTTTGTATATGTAACACAAAGTCATGACTCAAGGGGTGAGTTATGGATTTAGTCTCTTTCTTGCTTTAGATTATTGTAGCATTAACAATCGTCATGATTGTATACTTTGTCTCTAGAACACAAAATCATATCGATGAGAATATGCCATAACTTGTGTCTCTCTGTTGAACATATTTTTATGACACTAAGAATGATCATGAATACATATTTAATCACTATAATACTGGGTCACAGTATTGGATATGACCATAGCTTGTGCATTTTATCTTTATATTTTCAAAGTCATTGCACTAGGAATGATTGTAACTTTGGACATTCCTCAAGAGCAAAAGTCATCACCCTATAAATAGTTAAAGCTCGAGTACTACTCTTTATAACTTTCTATAGCTAAAATTCTTGGGATTGGAAATATCACTATGGCTTTTTCCTTTGATTTGTGACCTCAAGTGTCAATAAGCAAGACTAATATTTTGAGCAATGATTAAAACCTTTTATACATTTGAATATGATTCATTTACACCTTTTTGTGTATTTTTAGCTTGCATACATAACTCATTTAATATAAAAAGAAAGAAATGATACTTTTCATATCCATGAGGATATGAAAAAAAGACTTAGACATGCAAATAAAATAAATTTTTTGATTCTTAATTGAATGGAGAGCCCATACTTCTTGCCCTGCTCAAACCACCATGGGGCTAGTTTGTTCTAATAGGTTACAAGGTGGTTATTTTTTTAGAGGTGAACTATGTTTTAAAAAAATTGCTTTAAGTGTGTGCATGAGAGATATTTTAGAAGAAATTACAATAATCAATATAAATAGCATCCTCAACAACTAGCAATTTCAACAAATAGGGGTACAACATTGCTTTAGTCTGTTAGCGTACATGAGTCAAATTACCTTTTATAGCCTAGGGATTTAGCATCAAATATGATGAGACATAATGGAGATAAAGTAAAAGCTCTTATTATTTTGGTTAGAGCTTTTGTAATCATTCTAGAGTTGAGGAACAAAATAATTTATATTTTAATTATTCAGTATAATTTTAATTTTTATTTTAATTATTTATCAGTTTATTTTTATAGAAATATTAATTATAAAATAAATTTATAGTGAGACAAATCTAATTTAAATTAAACCGGTATATCCTAAATAATAAAGAATAAATCTCATTTTTTTTATTTTAATTTTAAATATTCAAATTTAATTATTTATTTGTTTATTTTTATATAAGTATTAATTAAAAAATAAAGTATGAATTACACAAATATAATTTATATAAATTATTTTTCATCAAAATAATACAGATTAACTTTTTAAAAGAAAAAAAAAATTTAAAAACAAAAAATTATTATATAGTAATAATTTTTGCTTTGATTCTGAATCATTTTAGATTTTGTAAATATATTTTAATTGATATTTATCTTATTAATAATAGATATTTAAGTTATTTTTTCATCATTATTAAAATATTTATCAATAAAAATGTTTATATTGAATTTATATGATATATAAATATAATGATTATTATAACTAAATATTGTATTCACTTTTGAAAAAATTTTAAAAATTATTATATTTTCAAAGGTTATAACCTTTGAAAATGTGAAAAAATAAAATAAAATAATTTTTTATATTATTTCATTTTTTAAATAAAACCTATAGATCATTAAATGCTTGCTTACTTAAATCAGTAAGCTCATAAATCTCAAAACCCCTAAATACATAAACCTTTTAACAGCTATATACTACTTAATAAATAATAAATCTCATTTTTATTTCTATTTATTATAATTTTAAATATTCATTTTAATTATTTATAGTTTAATTTTTTAGAAAAATTAATTACAAAATAAATTTCGAGTGAGACAAATATTATTTAAATAATTTAATTTAATAAAAAAAATATAAGCTTATAAAAAGAAGGAAAATAATAAAAATCAAATATTATTATTAGTAATATATTTTGATTGATTTGAATCATTTTGTGTTATGTAAATATATTTTAATTAATATTAATCTTATTAATAATAGTTTATTAATTTAATTTTTGATCATTATTATAATATATATAATTAAAATTATTTATATTGAATTTATATGATATATAATAGTAAGATTATATTATTATACATGGATTCACATTTCAAACAATTTTTAAAAATTATTTTATTTTCAAAGGTTATAACCTTTGAAAATCAGAAAAAATCAAAATGAATTTTAAATTATTATTATATAAATAAAACTTATAACCTACTCTAAATAATCAAATCATTAAACCGGTATACCATGATATATAAATCATAAAAATCATTTTAATTGGTATTCATTATAATTTTAAATATTCATTTAATTATTTATTAGTTTTTTTTATAGAAATATCAATCACAAAATAAATAATGAGTGAGACAAATATAATTTTAATAATTTATTTTTAATCAAAAAAAAAGCTTATATAAAGAAGTAATAATTTAAAAACAAAAAATTATTATTTAGTAATATATTTTACTTTGATTTTGAATCATTATATATAGGTTTTCGCCAATTATATTTTAATTGCGATCAATCTTATTAAAATAGTTTATTAATTTATGATTTGATCATTTTTATAATATCGAACAATAAAATTACTTATATTTTATTAAAATGTCTTATAATATTAAGTTATTATAACTAATATTATATTTACATTTGAAAAGAATTTATAAAT
>JAREIK010005071.1:0-29010 GCA_029783825.1 Sapria himalayana
AGGTTTAACCTTGAAAAATATAATAATTTAAAATTTTTTTTAATATGTGAATACAATATTTAGTAATAAGAATCATTATAATATATATAATATAAACTAAATATAACCAATTTTATTGATAGATATGATATCAATTATCAAAAATAATTAATATGCTTTTATTAATATGATAGATATAAAATTAAATATAATTGCAAAGCATAAAATTTTTCAAATCAAAGTAAATTTATTACAAAATATAATTTTTGTTTTATAGTTTTTTTTTATTTTTATAAGCTTATATTTTTTTGATGAAATATAATATTTTAAATTATTTTAAGGTTTATGAGATTAATGTTTAAGTGTTTATGGGCTTTATGTTTAGGAGTTATAGATTTAAGGTTTAGGCATTTAGTGTCTATAAGTTTTATTTAAACAATGATATAACAAACAAATTTATTTATATATTTTTTTTTAATTTTAAGCTTATACCTTTCAAAATATAAAAATTTTTAAATTTTTTTCAAATGTAAATAAATATTTAGTTATAATATCTAGTAAATACAAGTCATTTAAATTCATATAAATTATCACATTGCTAGATATTATAATCATGATGAATAATAAATTAATAAAATATTTATAAGAAGATATATTTTTAAAATATATTTGCAAAATCTAATTTATTCAAAATCAAGTATATATTACTAAATAATAATTTTTTTATATTTTGTTTTTTTTTATAAGTTTATATTTTTGTTATTACAAATAAATTATTTAAATTATATTTGTCTTCCTCATAAAATTATTTGTAATTTATAATTCTAAAAATAATCTAATAAATATTAAAATAAATATTTAAATTTAAATGAATACAAATAAAATTGAGATTTATTTTTATTATTCAATATATAGAGGTTAATGGTTAAAGTATTAGGTGTTTTTGGGTTTTAGCCATTATGTTTATGCCTTAATGTGATTTTATCTAATTTTTTGAAGGTTATAACCTTTGAAAATATAATAATTTTTAATTTTTTTAAAATATGAATATAATATTTAGTTTATAATAAGCTTGATAATTAGATATAATGTAAAATCAAATATCAATAATATTATTAATAAATATTATAATCAATAATGATCAATAAATAATTAATAAATATTATTATTAGAATGATATAAATTAAATATAATTGCAAAATTGAAATTAAAAATAAAATTCTAGAAATATATTTTGTTTTAAAATTTTCTCTCTTTTTATGATCTTATATTTTTTTGATGAAAAATACATTATTTATATATCTGTCCTCACGAAAATTTATTTTGTAATAATATTTCTATAAAATAAACTGAAAAATAATTAAAATGAATATTTAAAATTATAATGATTACTAATAAATATAAGATTTATTATTTAGTATTTAGAGTATACTAATTTAAAGGCTTATTATTTATGGCTTCGGGTTAGGAGTTTAGTCATAAGAATTTAGGTATTTGTGATTTATAGATTTTTTTAAAAAATCTAATAATAAAATATTTATTTTTTTATTTTTTCTTATTTTCAAAAGTTATAACCTTTGAAAACTTAATAATTTTTAAATTTTTTTAAAGTGAAAATATTATTTTGTTATAATAATCTAAATAATTATATTATGTAAATTCAATAAAAAATTTTTTATATATTAAAATGATGATGAAAATAAAATAAATTAATAAACTATATTAATAAGATAGATATTAAATAAATTTTATTTGCAAAACCTAAATTGATTCAAAATCAAAGTAAAATATATTAATAAGATAGATTTTAAATAAAAATATTTTAATAAGATAAAATATACAGGTTTAAAAGATTATATATTTAGGAGTTTTGGGATTTAAGAATTTAGTGATTTATGTGTTTAGGCATTTAGTAGTTAATAGGTTTAATTTAAAAAATAAAATAACAAAAAAATTTGTTTTGTTATTGTTCTCATTTTTGAAGGATATAACCTTTGAAACTATAACAATTTTTAAATTTTTTTTAAATGTGATACTATATTTAGTTATGATAATCTTAATTATTATATATCATGTAAATTTAATATAAACAAATATATGATATATATTATAATAATGATCATACAAAAGAAAAATAACAATTATTAATAAGATAAATATGTTTAAAATATTTTTACAAAACCTAAAATGATTCAAATCAAAGTGAAATATTTTACTAAATATTAATTTTTAAATTTTTAAATTTTTGTATCCGTTTATAAGCTTATATATTTTTTGATGAAAAATAAATTATTTAAATTATATTTGTCTCTCTATTATATTTATTTTTAAATTTATATTTCTATAAAAATAAACTGATAAATAATTAAATGTATATATAAAATTACAATGAATACTACTATAAATGAGATTTATGATTAATTATTTAGGTTATACCTATTTAATGGTTTAAGTTTATCATGGTTTTGGTGTAATGAGTTTTATGGTTTTATATGTTACACATTTAGGTGTTTATAGGTTTTATTTAATCGATGAAATAACAAAAATTATTTTTATGAATTTTTGTGATTTTCAAAGGTTATAACCTTTGAAACTATAATAATTTTTTAATAGTTCTAAATATGAATAAAATAGTTAGTTATAATAATTTAATAATATATTTGATGTAAAATTCTATATTAAAATTTATTAATATATATTATTCGATGATCAAAGAATAATTAAAAACTATTATTAATAAGATAGATATTAATTAAAATATATTGTAGAACCCTAAAATAATTCAAATCAAAGTAAATTATATTACTAAACAAAATTTTAAAATTTTTGAAATTTTGTTTATTTTTATAAAGCTTTATTTTTTTTCATAAAAATCATTTATTAAATTATATATGTCTCACTCATTATTATTTTGTAATTAATATTTCTATAAAACTAAAACTAAAAATAATTAGAATGAATATTTAAACTTATAATGAATACAATAAAAAATGATTTATATTATTTTAGGTTAATATAGGTTTAATGGTTTAAGTATTTAGGGGGGTTTTGGGGTTTTAGGAGTTTAGGAATTTAAATGGTTAGTGCATTTAGTGGTTTATAAGTTTTATTTAAATAATACAATAATAAAAAAATATTTTTGTTATTTTTTATCATTTTTGAAGGTTATAATCTTTGAAAATATAATACTTTTTAAATTTTTTTCAAATGTAAATATAATATTTAGTTATTATAATCTTAATAATTATAAGACATTTAAATTCAATATTAGTAATTTTATTGTTAGATATTTATAAAATTTGATCAAATAATAAATTAATAAACTTTTCTTAATAAGATTGATAGAAATTAAAATATAATTGCAAAACCTATTTATAATGATTCAAAATCAAAGTAAAATATATTACTATATAATAATTTTTTGTTTTTAAATTTTTACTTCTTTTATAAGCATATATTTTTTTTTGATTAAAAATAAATTATTAAAATAATAGTTGTCTCGCTCATTATTTATTTTGTAATTAATATTCTATAAAAATAAACTAATAAATAATTAAAATTAATATTTAAATTATAATGAATACAAATTAAAATGAGATTTATGATTTATTATATGTAGTATCCCAGTTTAATGGTTTGATTATTTAGGAGTTTTTTCGTTTAGGTGTTTATCAATTTATGTTTTTAGGTATTTAGTGGTTAATAGGTTTTATTTATATAATAAAATAAAATTTTATTTTTAGATTTTTTCTGATTTTTCAATGTTTATAACCATTGAAAATAAAATAATTTTTAAAATTATTGAAATGTGAATACCATGTATAATTATATTAATCTTACTAATTATATATCATATAAATTCAATATAAACAATTTTAATGATAGATATTATAATAATGATCAAAAATTAAATTAATAAACTATTATTCATAATATAAATATTAATTAAAATATATTTGCATGACACAAAATGATTCAAAATCAAATCAAAATGTATTAATAAAAATTAATATTTAATTTTTAAATTTGTCCATCTTTTATAAGCTTATATTTGTTTTGATTAAAAATAAATTATTTAAATATATTTGTCTTACTCGAAATTTCTTTTGTAATTAATTTTTATAAATAATTAAATTATAAATAATTAAACTATAAATAATTAAAATGAATATTTAAAATTATAATAAATAGAAATAAAAAATTAGATTTAGTATTTATTAAGTAGTATATAGATGTTAAAATGTTTATGTATTTAGGGCTTTCGGGGTTTATGAGCTTACTAATTTAGTAAGTAAGCATTTAATGGTCTATAGGTTTTATTTAAAAATAAAATAACTAAAAATTTGTTTTTATTATTTTTTTCTCATTTTTTTAATTTATAACCTTTAAAAATATAATATTTTTTAATTTTTTTTCTAAAGTGAATACAATGTTTATTTATAATAATCATAAAATTTATATATCATATAAATTAAATATAAACAATTTATGATAGATATTCTAATAATTATCAAAATAAATTAAAAATCTATTATGAATAAGATTGATATTTATTAAATATAATATCAAAACCTAAAATGATTCAAAATCAAAGCAAAATATATTACTAAATAATAATTATTTGTATTTAATTTTTTTTTCTTTTTATAAGCTTATCAATTTTTCGATAAAAAATAATTTTTATAAATATATTTTTAACTTATAATTTATTTTATAATTAATACATATATAAAAATAAAAAACTAAACAATCAAATGAATTTTTTAAATTTAATTAAAACAAATAAAAATTAAATTTATTAATTATTATTTAGGGTATACCGATTTAAAGGATTATCTATATAGAGGTATTAGAATTTTGTAGTTTAGTTATTTTAGTGCATAGGCATTTAGTGGTGCATTGGTTTTATTTAAACAATATAATAACAAATAAAAAATAATTTTTTTTATTTTTTCACATTTTCAAATGTT
Organism: Sapria himalayana; assembly: GCA_029783825.1. NCBI lineage: Eukaryota > Viridiplantae > Streptophyta > Magnoliopsida > Malpighiales > Rafflesiaceae > Sapria > Sapria himalayana. The sequence goes on from JAREIK010005071.1 coordinate 4,950, forward strand.
ATAATCATTGAAAATATAATAATTTTAAAATTTTTTTCAAAAGTGAATACAATATTTAGTTATAATAATCATTATATTTATATATCATATAAATTCAAAATAAGCATTTTTATTGATAACTATTCTAATAATGATGAAAAATAACTTAATAATTTATTATTAATAAGATATATATCAATTAAAATATAATTAAAAAACATAAAATGATTCAGAAGCAAAGCAAAAATATTATTATACAATAATTTTTTGTTTGAATTTTTTTTTCTTTTAAAAGTTTCTCTTTAATTTTTTGATGAAAAATAAATTATATAAATTATATTTGTCTAATTCAAAAATTTTTTTGTAATTAATATTTATATAAAAATAAATAAATAAATAATTAAAATGAATATCTAAAATTATATTTAAAAAAATGACATTTATTATTTATTATTTATTATTTAAGGTATACTGGTCTAATTTAAATTAGATATGTCTTACCAATAAGTTATTTTGTATTTAATATTTCTATAAAAATAAAGTGAAATTTAATTAAAATAAATTTAAAATTATACTGGATAAAAATTAAATGATATTTATGATTTATTCTTAATGTCTACTAGTTTAATGGTTTAAGTATTAGAGGTTTTGTCTTTTAGGAGTTTATCGATTTAGGTTTTTTGTCATTTAGTGGATTATAGGTTTTATTTAATCAATAAAATAAAAAAAAATTGTAATTTTTTCTAATTTTCATAGGTTATAACCTTTGAAAATATAGTAATATTTAAATTTTTTTGAAATGTGAATACAATATTTAGTTATAATAATATTAGTAATTATATATGATATAAATTCAATATAAATAATTTTTATTGATAGATATTATAATAATGATCAAAAATTAAATTAATAAACTACTAATAATAAGATAGATATTAATTAAAAAATATTTACAAAACCCAAATTGATTCAAAATTAAAGTAAAATATATTAATGGATAATTATTTTTAATTTTTAAATTTTTACTTCTTTCATAAGCATATATATATTTTTTTGATTAAAAATAAATTATTTAAATTATATTTGTCACACTCATACTTTATTTTGTAATATATATTTCTATAAAAATAAACTAATAAATAATTAAAATGAATATTTAAAATTATAATAAATAGAAATAAAAATTAGATTTATTTATTATTAAGTAGTATATAGAAGTTTAATGGTTTATGTATTTATGCATTATGGGGTTTAGGAGTTTACTGATTTAACTGTGTATGCATTTAATGGTTTATATGTTTTATTTAAGAAAAAAATAAAAAAAAATTATTTTTATTATTTTTTGATATTTTCAAAGATTATAACCTTTGAAATTAAATAAATTTTAAATATTTTTCAAAAGTGAATAAATATTTATTTATAATAATCATAATAATTATATATCATATAAATTCAATATAAACAATTTTATTGATAGATTTTCTAATAATTATCAAAAATAAATTAAAAATTAATATTAATAACATTGATATTACTTAAAATATAATATCAAAACCAAAATTGAATAAAAGCAAAGCAATATATATTACTTAATAATAATTATTTATTTTTAAATTTTTATTCTTTTATAAGCTTAACTATTTTTTGATAAAAAATAATATTTATAAAGTATATTTTTAACTCATAATTTATTTTATAATAAATATATATATATATAAATAAAAAACTTAAGAATCAAATAAATTTTTTAAATTATAATGAAAACAAATAAAATATGATTTATTAATTATTATTAATCGGGATACTAGTTTAAAAGATTATCTATATAGGGGTATCAGGATTTGTAGTTTTGTGATTTAAGTGTTTAGGCATTTAGTTGTTTATAGGTTTTATTTAAAGAATAAAATAACAAAAAAAATATTTTTTTTATTTTTTAACATGTTAAAAATTTATAATCTTTGAAAATATAATAATTTTAAAATTTTTTTCAAACGTGAATATAATATTTAGTTATAATTATTATTAATATATATATCATATAAATTCAATATATACATTTTTTATTGATAAATATTTTAATAATGATAATAAAATTATTTAATAATTTATTATTAATTATTTAGATATCAATTAAAATATAATTACAAAACCTAAAATGATTCAGAAACAAAGCAAATATATTACTATATAATAATTATTTGTTTTTAGTTTTTTTCTTCTTTTAATTAGTTTATCTATATTTTTTTGTTGAAAAATAATTTATATAAATTATATTTGTATAGCTTATACTTTATTTTGTAATTAATATTTATATAAAAATAAATAAATAAATAATTAAAATGAATCTTTAAAATTATAATGAAAACAAATTGAGATTTATTATTTATTAATTAGAGTATACCGGTTTAATTTAAATTATATATGTCCTCACTAATAATTTTTTTCGTAATTAATATTTCTATAAAAATAAACTGATACATTATTAAAATAACAATTTAAAATTATACTTAATAAAATTAAATTGAGATTTATGATTTATTATTAATGTATACCAATTTAATGGTTTGAGTATTTAAAGGTTTTTCATTTAGGAGTTTAGCAATTTTGTTTTTAGGCATTTAGTGGTTTATAGGTTTTGTTTAAATAATGAAATAACAAAAATGTATTTTTGATATTTTTTTTAAATATTCAAAGGTTATAACATTTGAAAATATAATAATTTTAAATTTTTTTAAAAATGGTTATAGAATATTTAGTAATAATAAATATTATAAATATATATTATATCAACTAAATATAAATAATTTTATTGATAGATATTATATCAATTATCAAAAAATAAATTAATAAACTATTATTAATATGATAGATATAAATTAAAATATAATTAAAAAAACATAAAATTATTCAAATCAAAGTAATATTTATTACTAAATAATAATGTTTTTTTTGTTTTTGCATCATTTTATAAGCTTATATGTTTTTTTGATGAAAAATATATTATTTAAATTATATTTGTATCATTCATAATGTATTTTGTAATTAATATTTCTATAAATTGTTTAAATTATATTTAAGGTTTACAAGTTCAAAGGTTAAAGTATTTAGGGGCTTCGGGGTTTAGGAGTTTAGATATTTATGTATTTAAGCATTTAATAGCTTATAAGTTTTATTTAAACAATGATAAAGCAAAAAAATTATTTTTTGTTATTTTTATCATTTTTGAAGGTTATAAACATTGAAAATTTAACAATTTTTAAATTTTTTTTATATGTGAATACTATATTTAGTTATGATAATCTTAATAATTATATATCATGTAATATAAACAATTATATTGAAAAATATTATATTAATGATCAAAAATTAAATTAATAAACTATTATTAATAAGATAGATATCATTTTAAAAATATTTCCAAAACATTAATTTATTCAAAATCAAAGTAAAATATATTAAAAAATAATACATTCTTTGATTTTTTGCTTCTTTTTATAAGTTTATATTTTTTGTTATAAAAGTAAATTATTTAAATTATATTTGTCTTCCTCTTATTTTATTTTTAATTTATAATTCTATAAAAGTAAACTAATAAATAATTAAAATGAATATTTAAAAATATAATGAATACAAATAAAATAAAGATTTATTATTTATTATTCAGGATATACTAGTTTAATGGTTTAAGTATTTAGGCATTTTGGGTTTTAGTGATTTAAGTGTTTCGGCCTTAAGTGATTTATAGTTTTTATTTAAAGAATGAAAAAATAAAAAATTTAATTTTTTGATTTTTTTTTAATTTTTGATGGTTTTAACCTTTGAAATATAATAATTTTTAATTTTTTTAAATGTGAATATAATATTCAGTAATAATAATCTTAATAATTATATATAATGTAAACTCAATATAAATAATTTTATTAATAGATATTAAAATAATGATCAATACAAAATTAATAAACTATTATTAATAAGAATGATATAAATTAAAATATAATTGCAAAATCTAAAAAGATTCAAATTAAAAATAAATATATTACTAAATAATAAATTTTTGTTTTTAAAATTTTGCCTCTTTTTATAAGGATATATATTTTTCTTGATGAAAAATAAATTATTTAAATTAGATCTGTCTCACTAATAATTTATTTTATAATTAATATTTCTATAAAAATAAACTTATAAATATTTAAAATAAAAATTTAAAATTATACTTAATAAAAATAAAATTAAGATTTATGATTTTTTATTATAGTACACATGTTTAATGGTTTAAATATTTAGAGGTTTTTTCGTTTAGGAGTTTAGCAATTTATGTTTTTAGGCATTTGGTGGCTTATAGGCTTTATTTAAACAATAAAATATCAAAAAAAAATTTGTAATTTTTTCTAATTTTCATAGGTTATAACCTTTGAAAATATAATAATTTTTAAAATTTTTTGAAATGTGAATACAATATTTAGTTATAATAATTTTAATAATTATATATCATATAAATTTAATATAAACACTTTTATTGATAGATAATATAATAATGATCAAAATTAAAATTAATAAACTATCAATAAAAAGATTGATATTAATTAAAAAATATTTACAAAACCCAAATTGATTTAAAATTAAAGTAAAATATATTACTGGATAATAATTTTTAATTTTTAAATTTTTAATTATTTTATAAGCATATATTTTTTTGAGTAAAAATAAATTAATTAAAATATATATGTCGCACTAATAATTTAATTTGTAATAAATATTTCCATAAAATTAAACTAATAAAAAATTAAATTGAATATTTAAAATTATAATAAATAGAAATAAAAATTAGATTTATTAATTATAAATAGTATATAGTAGTTTACTAGTTTATGTATTTAGGCTTTATGAGGCTTAGGAGTTTACTGATTTAACTGTGTATGCATTTAGTGGTTTATAGGTTTTATTTAAAAAATAAAATAATAAAAAATTATTTTTATTATTTTGTGATATTTTCAAAGGTTATAACCTTTGAAATATAATAATTTTTAAATTTTTTTAAACGTGAATACAATATTTAGTTATAATAATCATTATATTTATATATCATATAAATTCAATATAAACAATTTTATTGATAAATATTCTAATAATGATCAAAAAATAAATTAATAATATATTATTAATAAGATAGATATCAATTAAAATACAATTACAAAACCTAAAATGATTCAGAAGAAAAGTAAAATATATTACTATATAATAATTTTTTGTTTTGAAATTTTTTTTATTTTAAAAATTTATCAATAATTTTTTGATGAAAAATAATTTATATAAATTATATTTGTCTATCTCAATTAATTTTGTAATTAATATTTATATATAAATAAACAGATAAATAATTAAAATGAATATTTAAAATTATAATGAAAAAAAATAAGATTTATTATTTATTATTTAGGGATGCCGGTTTAATTTAAGTTATATCTGTCTAAATAATAATTTATTTTTTAATTAATATTTCTATAAAATAAATTGATAAATAATTAAAATAAAAATTTAAAATTATACTGAATAAAATTAAAATGAGATTTATGATTTATTATTAATGTATACCAGTTTAATGATTTAAGTATTTAGAGGTTTTGTTGTTACGAGTTTAGCGATTTATGTTTTTAGGCTTTTAGTGGTTTATAGTTTTATTTAAAAAAAATAAAATAACAGAAAAAATTTCTATAATTTTTTATCATTTTCATAGGTTATAACATTTGAAAATATAATAATTTTTAAATTTTTTGAAATTTTATATACAATATTTTGTTATAATAATATTATTAATTATATATCATATAAATTTAATATAAATAATTTTATTGATAGATATTATAATAATGATCAAAAATTAAATTTATAAACTATTAATATTAAGATAGAAATTAATTAAAAAATATTTACAAAACACAAATTGATTCAAAATTAAAGTAACTTATATTACTTGATAATAATTTTTAATTTTTAAATTTATACTTCTTTAATAAGCGTATATTTTTATTAGATAAATAATATATTATTTAAATTATATTTGTCCCACTCATAATTTATTTTGTAATAAATATTTCTAAATAAATATACTAATACATAATTAAAATGAATATTTAAAAATATAATAAATAGCAAAAAAATTAGATTTATTAATTATTAAGTAGTATTTAGCAGTTTAATGGTTTATGTATTTAGGCATTACGAAATTCAGGAGTTTACTGATTTAACTTTATAAGCATTTAGTAGGGGTGCTCACGGGACTCGGAGATTTGTGATCCGACCCGAAGTCTTGTCCCGAAAGAATCAGGACTGAGAAAAATCCGTTGAATTTGACTTTTCCCTTCCCGTTCTGTCACATATTTTTTCTTTTGGGACTATTCCGGATCTTAAGCAATATAAATCCCGTGAACCTTCCCATCCTAAAAAACCGATACTAGAACCAGGAATATATATATATATATATATATATATATATCATGAAGATGCCACCAATTCAGCTACTGCCCATCCAATTCCAATGCACCTATTGTTGTTCCGATAAGTTCCAGGCCACCTCACGCCGTTTCAGCTGTTCAGTTAGGTCCAACCCTTGTCCGTCGCACTTCTGGGTTCCTCCACCGTGTCTCAGATGCCACCTGCCTTTTGGTTTGTTTTTCTGACGAGAATTGAGTGATTAATTATTATTATTATTATGTGTCTCCTTCTGTTTTGTTGAGTATTGGTTTTGGTGTTGTGGTTGGGGCAAATGAGTGGCCGAATGTGTTACAGTCAATTTTATAAGCTTATTTGTTTGAAATATTTATATGTATTTATGCTTACCATATCATATTAATTAATGGCAATGCAGATGGCACAATCCAGTGGTAAATGAAAAATATAATAAATTGAAGATGATCACATCTCAAATGATCAAAGTACTGGTAAATTCAATCATCATCCTTTCACGAACCCTCCTATTGTTACGGCAGGTTCTTCAATTCCAATTGTTAAAGAAAGTCAAGGTACATCTGAACTTCAAGCTCATAAAAAGTATAAGTCTGCTTTTTGAGAAACTTATGAGATATTAGTTGATTCAGAGGGAAATGAAACTGGTAGGGCAGCATGTATATGGTGTAGTAAAGAATACTTGGAAAAAAGTGATCAAGGTACTTCGGGTTTATGGAAATACTTGAGAAAGACTTGTATGAAATTTCCACACAAAAAAGAATTAATAGAAGCTAACAAAGGTAAAGACAAGTCATAATATTTGTTGAGTTTCACTAAAGGTACTAGTTTAGAGGATAACAAATTAACTTGTAGGCAATTTGATCAACAACTAGTTATGGAGGCTTTGGTGAAAATGATCATAAAAGATGAATTACCTTTTTGTTTTGTTGAGAGGGATGAGTTTAAAGAGTTTAGTGAAGTTAGTGTGCCTCAATTTAAAATTCCATCTTGACACTCTGTGTTGAGGGATTGTTTTTCTTTGTTTGTGAAGGAAAAGAATAAATTATTTGATAACATATCATCTCATTGTTGTAGAGTTTCATTGACTGCCGACACTTGACTAGCATTCAAAATTTGTCTTATATATGTTTGACTGTTCATTTCATTGATTCTCAATGAAATATACATAAAAGGCTTTTAAACTTTTGTGTAATTAAAAGTCATTCTGGAGTTAATATTAGAAATGCTATTTAGTTTTGCATGAATCAATGGGGTTTGAGAAAGTTGATGTTCATTACTGTTGACAATGCATCAAATAATGATTTTGCAGTTGAACAATTAAAAAAAGGCTTTGAAGAAAAGTGTTGTACCTTTGAGAGGCGAGCATTTTCATATGAGATGTTGTGCTCATATCCTAAACTTAATTGTCAAAGATGACATTGCATAAGTTGAGGGTGCTAAACAAAAAATTATAGTTGTGGTGAAATATGTGAGGAGCAGTCCTAAAAGATTAGATATGTTTAAGTTATGTGTTGAAGAAGCAAACTTGACATATGGATCTTCATTGCAATTAGATTCTCCTACAAGATGGAATTCAACTTATTTGATGCTGCAAACTGATTTAAAATATCAAAAATAATTCGATAAGTTAAACGACAAAGACAAATGGTTTTTAAAGGAGTTTGGTTTCAAACGTTCCAACTGAGAGAGATGGAATAAACGTCAAAATTTTGGCTCATTTCTTGAAAACTTTTTATAAGGTAACTTGTAAATTTTCTGACTCATAATAATCTACCTCTAGTGTTTATTTTCCTGAGATTATTCGAATTAAAAAAATGATCTTTGTGAAAATAGTCGAGATACAATGATGTCTGAAATGTGTATGAAAATGAGGCATAAATTCAACAAATATTGGGGTTCTCTTTAATCAACAAATATTATGCTTTTTGTAGCAGTAGTGTTGGATCCTAGATATAAGCTCAAATATCTCAAGGTTTAATACACTTAGCATTATGGGGAGGAATTGGCTAAAAATTTGGTGAAAAATATTATAAATGTTTTAAATGAGATGATGGATGATTATAAAGATTTAAATGAAGATGAATCAAAAGAAGATGATTTCTCTTCTATTGTGTTGAAGAAAAATGATGATTTCTTTGATGGTAGTGATACTTATGTCGATGATATTTTTTTGTTGAATTGGAGAAAGAACAAGAAGTTGCAGCTTTGGATGAGTTGGATAGGTACTTGAAGGACAAACTTGAAAAAAATAGAATTGATTTTGATCTTCTAAACTAGTGGAAGGTAAATGAGGTTAGGTATCCTTCTTTGGCAAATGTAGCAAGGGATGTATTTTCTATCCAAGAATCTACCGTGGCCCACGAATCTACATTTAGCACTGGGGGGATAACTTTAGATATATTTAGGAGTTCTTTAACACCTATTACGGCGGAAGTTCTCATATGTCTACAAGATTGGTTGAGAAGTTCAAACAACCTATTGAATTTGAATAATTAGTTCAAGACCTTGATGATAATGAATTAGGTTAGTATACAAATCTTGTAAATTTTAATTTCACTTTTACTTATTTATTCATTCAATTTAATAAAAATATGGTTCAATTACAATTTTCAGAAGGGTCTCAAGATCCAAATATTCTTCCAACTATAGTTGGCCAACTAAATTTGGAATGGGCAATAATAAGTTCGTCACTCTTACTATTGACGTAATCGGATATCATGTGTTCATATCCAACACATGATTCTAACATCAGGTACGTATAATTCCAACGATGTCTCACATCCGATTGGAATTTCTTCTTCTTAAGATTCACAGACAAATAGAGATTATCAAACTCTTGTTGTCTGCGAGAAGTGCTAATATATATTAGTGCATTATGTATATTATCCAACGCGGGGGAACACACCTTTATACCCGCTTGAACAATCAGGTTAATCACGTGACACATGCATCTAACATGAAAGATCTCTCCTAATGGTGCGTCTCTAATATTCCTAACAAACATGTTGATCGCTACTCCATTATTAGATGCGTTATCGAAGGTGACACTAAAAATTTTATTTTGAATTTTATATTCCCTAATGATTTTCATCATACACTCCAAAATGGCAGGGCCATCATGAGGATGAAGAATCTCAGAGAATCCTAAAATTTTTTTATTGATTGTCCAGTTTGAATCTACATAGTGGCTGGTGAGACATGCATAAGAAGATTCATCGTGACTTGTCCAGATATCGGACGTCACGGACACCACTCCACTATATGCCATAAATTCATTACTTATTTTTTGTTTTTCTAACTTATATATCTTTAGTATGTCATTCCTAGATGTGGATCTAGGAATCCTATGATAGGCAGGCTGAAAATATGTCTGCATGATGCGCAGTACCCTTGGATCTTCCGAAAATCTGATCGGAAGACCCATCAATGTGATAAGAGTGGCCGTGCCGTCCCTACCCAACTCACTGGTGTAAATGAATGGAGTAAGCTTTGAGACCGAACTTGATCCAGTCTCAAAAAATTCAGTGCAAAGTTGGGTTTGCCTAGGATCTAATGGTCCATGTTTTTTGGTTCATAATTCGGCATGCCTTTTAAGGTGCCTAGTCCCAAACGAACTCTTACATGTTAAAAGTCTCATACAATATTTGCACTGTGTCATTTCTAGTTCCTCACCCCTAACATTGTTTTGTTTTATTATATTAAAATGAGTCCAAGCTACAGAAGTCCTCCTAGTTTTTGTTTTTTAGAAGTTTGGGTTGAGATGACTGGAGAAACCAAAGTTTCAGCAGCCTCAAACCTTTGTGTAATATTTTCATTTATAAATTTAAATATGTTTCAGTTGTATTTGTCATTTTTTATGATTTTTGTTTTTAAGAATAGTTTAATAAAGACTAGAAGAATGATTTTAATTTTTATAATTTTGGTCTATAGAGAGAAACTATAGAGAGTGAAAGTTAAACAACATAAAATAAATTACCCAATAAAAGCAGTGAGGTCGGTCACGTGCACAGTGCACTACAGTCAAGCTCTAATGTTCAAAACTCAAGTGGAGATTCCTAAAAATCCAAGCCAAATGCCAAAATCCCGAGGCCTGAGAGAGAGAAGCAAGATTTTTGAGAGAGAGAACAATTTGAGAGAATTGATGTTTATGAAAAACATAAATGTTAAAGAGAGGGGGGTGGTATTAATAGATTAAAGATAATAATTTTTTATAAAAAAGAAATTTTTTTTAAATTTTTTTGAATTTCTTTTAATTTTTCTGGGGGCAGAATCATGAGGACCATTGGATTCTGCCCTCTAGTGGTTGGAGGCGAGATCTAACGGCTGAAAATCTAATTTTATATTAATTTTTTTTTCCGGTGGGGGGATCTGGGTCGGTTCGGGCCTCGTGGGTTGGGTCCAATCACACCCGACCATTGGTCTTTTTTGTGGGAGGGGCGTGGGGCTATCATGAGCTCGTGCTCGAGGGACACCTGGCATAGGATGAACCAGTGCTGGTGTGCCGTGCCACGGGCCGATCCGTGCCGAGTAGGGCACGGCTCGTGCCTTTCCCGGGCATGGCCTGGGCATGGTCTGGTTGACATCACTATGGGTGTATTAAATTTTATATGGTAATATTTGGTTTTTTTTATTACTATTTGATCTTAGAAATTTATGTGTACATGATTAACATATTTTTATCTTTGGTTGTCCTTCTACAGTGGAGGAAGAAATGGGAGGAGTTGTAAAAGAGATAATTAATTGGATTTGGATTTTCGTTGCTGTTCCGGGATGGAATTTTGAAATAATTATTATCATGGTGGTTATTATTGTATTTTTTTGTTATATTAAGCTGCCTAATTTTAGCAATTACTTAAGTAGTAATTGATGCTACCAATGTTTGTGGTCATCTTTAGCTATTCCTTAATATGTTAAGTAATTGTTTAAAAAAATAAAATATTGCTATTATGGTTAACTTTCACTCGGCTGAACAAAGCCAACTTGTGAAAAAACAAAAAACCAAATTAAGCACACAACTCGGTCCCGTTCTATTTAACATTTCTATCCTTTTCTGCACATCAAAGCTTATGATAAGGTAATGGAACTCGTTTGATGTATTCAGCCGATTTGACAAAACAAAATTAGCCCAATTTGAGTTTGAAATATACATAACTAAGGAATGATAAATGGTACAACAAAAGGTTTCGACTTGAACTAACTTGGCCAGTTTGAAGAAAATAAATTGAAAAAAATGTACGAACTTCGTTCCGTCCCAGAATTGTTTTCTCCTACCCAAAGTCCCCGATCTCCGTCCTGTCCCATCCCGATACTTTCAACCTATGGGACGTGTCTGGATCTTCAAAAAAAATCACTGAACTGTGGGAATGGACTGGAGATTTGTAATCCTCATCCCGTCCCATCCCATGAGCACCCCTAGCATTTAGACGTTTATAAGTTTTATTTAAAAAATAAAATAACAAAAATTTAATATACCCTTTGAAACTATAACAATTTTTAAATTTTTATTTTAAATGTGAATACTATATTTAGTTATGATAATTTTAATAATTATATATCATGTAAATTAAATATAAACAATTATATTGATATATATTATAATAATGATCATACAAAAGATTAATAAACAATTATTAAAAAGATAAATATTGTTTAAAATATATTTATAAAACCTAAAATGATTCAAAATCAAAGTGAAATATTTTACTAAATATTAATTTTAAATTTTTAAATTTTTGTATCCATTTATAAGCTTATATATTTTTTGATGAAAAATAAATTATTTAAATTATATTTGTCTAACTATTAATTTATTTTTTAATTTATATTTCTATAAAAATAAACTAATAAATAATTTAAAAATATATATAAAATTATAATGAATACTAATAAAAATGAGATTTATGATTTATTATTTAGGGTATACCTATTTAATGGTTTAAGTTTATTGTGGTTTTGTGGTTAATGACTTTATTTATTTATATGTTTACACATTTAGGTTTTATTTATTGATTTATAGGTTTTATTTAATCAATGAAATAACAAAAAATTTATTTTTATGAATTTTCGTGATTTTCAATGGTTATAACCTTTGAAAATATAATAATTTTTTAATAGTTCTAAAATATGAATACAATACATAGTTATAATAATCTTAATAATTATATTTGATGTAAATTCAATATAAAAAATTTTATTAATATATATTATTTTGATGATCAAAAAATAAATTAATAAACTATTATTAATAAGACATATATTAATTAAAATATATTTGCAGAACCCAAAATAATTCAAAATCAAAGTAAATTATATTACTAAATAAAATTTTAAATTTTTGAAATTTTTTTTATTTTTATAAGCTTATATTTTTTTCATAAAAAATAATTTATTTAAATTATATATGGCTAACTCATTATTTATTTTGTAATTAATATTTCTATAAAAATAAACTAAAAAATAATTAAAATGAATATTTAAAATTATAAAGAATACAAATAAAAATGAGATTATTTATTTAGGTTATATAGGTTTAATTGTTTGAGTATTTAGGGGGTTTTGGGGTTTAGGAGTCTAGAGATTTAAATGTTTAGGCATTTAGTGGTTTATAAGTTTTATTTAAATAATAAATAATAAAAAAATTATTTTTTGTTATTTTTTATCATTTTTGAAGGTTATAACCTTTAAAAATATAATACTTTTTAAAATTTTTTCAAATGTAAATATAATATTTAGTTATTATAATCTTAATAATTATAAGACATTTAAATTCAATATTAGTAATTTTATTGTTAGATATTATAAATTTGATCAAATAATAAATTAATAAACTATTCTTAATAAGATTGATAGCAATTAAAATATAATTGCAAAACCTATTTATAATGATTCAAAATCAAAGTAAAATATATTACTATATAATAATTTTTTGTTTTAAATTTTTACTTCTTTTTATAAGCATATATATTTTTTTTGATTAAAAATAAATTATTAAAATAATAGTTGTCTCGCTCATTATTTATTTGTAATTAATATTTCTATAAAAAATAAACTAATAAATAATTAAAATTAATATTTAAAATTATAATGAATACAAATTAAAATGAGATTTATGATTTATATATGTGGTATCCCAGTTTAATGGTTTGATTATTTAGGAGTTTTTTCGTTTAGGAGTTTATCAATTTATGTTTTTAGGTATTTAGTGGTTAATAGGTTTTATTTATATAATAAAAATAAAATTTTATTTTTAGATTTTTTCTGATTTTCAATGTTTATAACCGTTGAAAATAAAATAATTTTTAAAATTATTTGAAATGTGAATACCATGTATAATTATATTAATCTTACTAATTATATATCATATAAATTCAATATAAACAATTTTAATGATAGATATTATAATAATGATCATAACTTAAATTAATAAACTATTATTAATAATATATATATTAATTAAAATATATTTACAAAACACAAAATTATTCAAAATCAAATCAAAATATATTACTAAATAATAATATTTAATATTTAAATTTGTTCTTTTTATAAGCTTATATTTTTTTGATTAAAAATTAATTATTTAAATAATATTTGTCTTACTTGAAATTTATTTTTTCATTAATTTTTCTAAATAATTAAACTAAAAATAATTAAAATGAATATTTAAAATTATAATAAATAGAAATAAAAATGAGATTTATTATTTATTAAGTAGTATATATATGTTGAAATGTTTTTGTATTTACGGGTTTCGGGGTTTATAAGCTTACTGATTTAAGTAAGTAAGAATTTAATGGTCTATAGATTTTATTTAAAAATTAAAATAACTAAAAATTTATTTTTATTATTTTTTTTCATTTTTTAAGAATATAACCTTTGAAAATATAATAATTTTTAAATTTTTTCATAAGTGAATACAATATTAATTTATAATAATCATAATAATTATATATCATATAAATTATAATAGAAATAATTTTATTGATAGATATTCTAATAATTATCATAAATAAATTAAAAATCTAATATGAATAATTTTGATATTACTTAAAATTAATATCAAAACCCTAAAATGATTCAAAAACAATGCAAAATATATTAATAAATAATAATTATTTGTTTTTTAATTTTTATTCTTTTTATAAGCATATCAATTTTTTGATTATAAATAATTTTTATAAATTATATTTTTAACTCATAATTTATTTATAATTAATACATATATAAAAATAAAAAATTAAACAATCAAAAATATTATTTTATATTGAATTTTTATAAATTATAATGAAAACAAATAAAAATGAAATTTATTAATTATTATTTAGGGTATACCGATTTAAAGGATTATCTATATAGAGGTATAGGGATTTTCTAGTTTAGTGATTTAAATGCTTAGGTATTTAGTGATGTATAGGTTTTATTTAAACAATAGAATAACAAAGAAAAAATATTTTTTTTTTGTTCACATTTTCAAAGGTTATAACCTTTGAAAATATAATAATTTTTAAAATTTTTTTCAAAAGCGAATTACAATATTTAGTTATAATAATTATTATATTTATATGTCATATAAATTCAATATAAACATTTTATTGATGAATATTCTAATAATGATGAAAAAATAACTTTATAATCTATTATTAATAAGATAGATGTCAATTAAAATATAATTATAAAAACTAAAATGATTCAGAAGCAAAGCAAAATATATTACTATATAATAATTTTTTATTTTTGAAATTTTTTTTTTCTTTTAAAAGTTTATCTATAATTTTGTTATTAAAAATAATTTACATAAATTATAATTGTGTAACTCATAAATTATTTTGTAATTAATATTTATATAAAAATAAACAAATAAATAATTTAAATGAATATTTAAAATTATACTTAAAAATAATGAGATTTATTATTTATTATATAGGGTATACTGGTCTAATTTAAATTAATATGTCTACTAATAATTTATTTGTAATTAATATTTCCTATAAAATAAACTAAAATTAATTAAGATAAAAATTTAAATTATACTAAATAAAAATTAAAATGATATTTATGATTTATTATTAATGTATAATTGTTTAATGGTTTACGTATTTAGAGGTTTTGTCTTTTAGGAGTTTAGCTGATTTAGGTTTTTAGGCATTAGAGGTTATTGGTTTTATTTAATCAATAAAATAACAAAAAGATTTGTAATTTTTTGTCATTTTCATAGTTATAACCTTTGACAATATAATAATATTTAAAATTTTTTTAAATGTGATATAATATTTAGTTATAATAATATTAATAATTATATATGATATAAATTCAATATAATAATTTTATTGATAGATATTATAATAATATCAAAATTTAAATTAATAAACTATTAATAATAATATAGATATTAATTAAAAAATATTTATAAAACCCAAATTGATTCAAAATTAAATTAAAATATATTACTAAATAATAATTTTTTTATTTTTTTTATTTTGCTTCTTTTATAAGCTTATATTTTTTTTTTGATGAAAAATAATTATTTTATTTATATTTGGCCCCTCATAATTTATTTTATATAAATATATCTATAAAATAAACCAATAAATAATTTAAATGAATATATAAACTATAATAAATAGAAATTAAAATTAGATTTATTAATTATTATGTATTAAATAGCAGTTTAATGGTTTATGTATTTAGGTATTAGTGGGTTTAGGTGTTTACTGATTTAATTGTCTAGGCATTTAGTGGTTTATAGGTTTTATTTAAAAAATAAAATAACAAAACAATTATTTTTATTATTTTTTGATATTTTCAAAGGTTATAACCTTTGAAAATATAATAATTTTAAATTGTTTTCAAAGTGAATTCAATATTTAGTTATAATAATTAAATATTTATATATCATATTTCAACATAAACAATTTTAGTGAGAAATATTCTAATAATGATCAAAAAATAAATTAATAATCTATTATTAATAAGATAGATATCATTAAAATATAATTACAAAACATAAATGATTCATAAGCAAAGCAAAATATATTACTATATAATAATTTTTGTTTTGAAATTGTTTTTTATTTTAAAAAGTTTATCTATATTTTTTTGATTAAAAATAATTTACATAAATTATATTTGTCTAGCATAATTATTTTTAATTAATATTTATATAAAATAAAAAATTAATAATTAAATGAATTTTTAAAATTATAATGAAAAAAAAATGAGATTTATATTTATTATTTAGGGTATACTGGTTTAATTAAGTATATCTGTCTCACTAATAATTATTTGTAATTACTATTTCTATAAAATAAACTGATAAATAATTAAAATAATAATTTAAAATTATACTGAATAAAAATTAAAATGAGATTTATGATTATATTAATGTATACCTAGTTTAATAGGTTTAAGTATTTTGAGGTTTTTTCCGTTTATGAGTTTAGCGATTTATGTTTTAGGGCTTTAGTGAGTTATAGGTTTTATTTAAATAAAATACACAAAAAATGTAATTTTTTGTTTCATTTTCAAATGTTATAACCTTAGAAATTTTACCTAATAATTATAATTTTTTTGAAATTGAATTACAAAATTTAATTATAACTAATTTTAATAATTCTCTATTCCACTTATTAAAAATAAATATAAACAATTTTATGAATGATATTATTAATAATGATCAAAAATATAATTAATGAAACTAATTATAATAAGATGAGATATTAATTTTAAAAAATATTTACAAAACCACAAATTGATTCAAAATTAAAGTAAAATATATAGTTGATAATAATTTTTAACTTTTTAATAATACTCTTTTATACTTCTTTTAAAAGCGATATATATTTTTTTATTAAAAATAAACTTATTTAAATTATATGTGTCGCACTCATAATTTATTTTGTAATAAAAATTTCTATAAAACTAAAACTATAAATAATAAAATGACTATTTATAATAATAATAAATTGAAAACAAAAATTCAATATATTAAATATTAATTAATATATAGTGGATTAATGGTTTATGTATTTAGGCATTATCGGGGTTTTAGGATTTTACTGATATAACTGTGTATGAATTTAGTGGTTGTATGTTTTATTTAAAAATAAAATAACATAAAATTTATTTTTTATTATTTTTTCAAATTCGAAAGGTATAACCTTTGGAAATATAATAATTGTTAACTTTTTTTCAAAAGTTAATTCAATATTTAGTTATAATCATTATATTTATATATCATATTAAATTCAATATAAACAATTTTATTGATAAATATTCTAATAATGATCAAAAAATAAATCAATAAAGAACTTATTAATAAGATATATATCAATTAAATTATAATTACAAATCTAAAATGATTCAGAAGGAGAGCAAAATATATTACTATATAATAAATTTTAGTTTTTGAACTTTTTTATTCTTTTTTATAAGTATATCTATATTTTTGATGAAACTAATTTATATAAATTATATTTTTCTAACTCATAATTTATTTTGTAATTAATATTATAATAAAAATAAACGAATAAATAATAAAAGAATATTTAAAATAAAAATGAAAAAAATAATATTGAGATTTATTATTTATTATTTAGGGTTTCTGTTTTAAAAGGTTTATTATTTATTATTTAGGGTTTTAAAGATTTAGGAGTTTATTGATTTAAGTGTTTAGGCATTTAGTGGTTTATAGGTTTTATTTAAACAATGAAATATCAAAACAAATATATTTTTTTTTATTTTTTCAAATTTTAATAAGGTTATAATCTTTGAAAATATAATAATTTTAAATTTTTTTTCAAAAGTGAATTCAATATTAGTTAGAATAATCATTATATTAAATATCATATAAATTCAATATAAATAATTTTATTGATAAATATTCTAATAATGATCAAAAAATAAATTAATATTTTATTATGAATAAGATAGATATCAATTAAAATATAATTATAAAACAATAATGATTCAGAAGCAAGCAATTATATTATTATATAATAATTTTTGTTTTTAATTTTTTTTTCTTTCAATACAGTTTATCTATATTTTTTTGATGAAAATAATTTATGTAATTATAAACATCTAACGCTATAATTTATTTTGTAATTAATATTTATTAAAAAAATAACAAATAAATAATTAAAATAAATATTTAAAATTATACTGATAAAATACAAAATGAGATTTATTATTATTATTCAGGATATATCTGATTAAAAAAATTATCTATTTAGGGTTTTCAAGATTTAGTAGTTATTCATTTAAGTATTTAGGAATTTAGTGGTTTATAAGTTTTATTTAAATAATTAAATAATAAATAATAAACTAAATATAAACAATTTTATTACTAGATATTATATCAATTATCAAAAAATAAATTAATAAATAATATTAATATGATAGATATAAAATAAAATTAATTACAAAACTAAAACTGATTAAAATCAAAGTAAATTTATTACTAAATAATAATTTTTGTTTTTTAGTTTTTGCCCATTTTATAAGATTATATATTTTTTGATAAAAATAAATTATTTAAATTATATTTGTATCCACTCATAATTATTTTTGTAATTAATATTCAATAAATTATTTAAATTATATTTAAGGTTTACGAGTTTTAAAGGTTTAAGTATTTAGGGGATTCGAGGTTTAGGAGTTTAGAAATTTATGTGTTTAAGGTATTAATGGTTTTTACGTTTTATTTAAACAATGATATAAAGAAAAATTTATTTTTCGTTATTTTTTCTCATTTTTTAAGGTTATAACCTTTAAAAATATAACAATTTTAATTTTTTTTTAATGTGAATACTATATTCAGTTTTGATAAATATTATAATTATATATCATATTAATTCAATATAACAATTATATTGATAGATATTATATTAATATCAAAAATAAATTAATAAACTATTATAAATAAGATAGCTATTATTAAAATTTATTTGCAAAACCTAAATTTATTCAAAATCAAAGTAAAATAAATTACTAAATAATAATGTTTTTGATTTAATGCTTCTTTTTATAAGTATATGTTTATTGTTTGTAAACAAGTAAAATATTTAAATTATATTTGTCAATTCCTCATATTATATTTTTGTAATTTCTAATTATAAAAAATAAACTAAAAATAATTAAAATTAATATTTAAATTATAATGAATACAAATAAAAGTGAGATTTATTATTATTATTCAGAATATACAATTTTAATGGTTTAGGTATCTAGATGTTTTGCGTTTAGTGATTTTAAGGTTTATGCCTTTAGTGATTATAGTTTTTATTTAAAGAATGAAAAAACAAAAATTTTAATATTTTGTTTTTTTTAATTTTTGAAGGTTATAACCTTGGAAACTATAATAATTTTTAATTTTTTTTAAATGGAATATAATATTTAGTTATGATAATCTTAAACATATATATAATGTAAACTCAATATAAATAATTTTATTAATAGATATTATAATATGATCAATAAATAATTAATAAACTATTATTAAAAGCATGATATAAATTAAAATATAAATGCAAAATCTAAAATGATACAAAATCAAAATAAATATTTTACTAAATAATAAATTTTTGTTTTTTAAAATTGTGCCTATTTTTTATAAGCTTATATTTTTTTTGATGAAATTAAATTATTTAAATTATATATGTCTCACTAATAATTTATTTTGTAAATTATTATTTCTATAAAAAATAAATGATAAAATAAATAAAATAAAATTTATAATTATATTGAATAAAATTAAAATGAGATTTATGATTTATTATTAATGTATACCAGTTTAATGTTTTGAGATTTAAAATTTTCTGAAATTTGAATACAATATTGTGTTATAATATTATTAATAATCATACGTCACATAAATTCAATATTAACAAATTTATTGATAGTTATTATAATAATGATCAAAAATTAAATTAATAAACTATTAATAATAAGATAGATATTCATTAAAACATATTTATACAAACCAAATTGATTCAAAATTAAAGCAAACTATATTACTGGAATAATAATTTTTTAAATTTTACTTCTTTTATAAGCGTATAATAATTTTTTGATTAAGAATAAATTATTTAAATTATATTTGTCCTACTCATAATTTATTTTGTAATAATATTTTTATAAAATTATCTAATAAATAATTAAAAGAATATTTAAAATTAATATAAATAGAAATAAAAATAGATTTATTAATTATTATGTATTATATAGTGGTTTAATGGTTTATGTATTTAGGTATTTCGGGTTAGGTCGCGAATCTCCGAGTCCCTGAGCACCCCTACTAAATGCATATAAAGTTAAATCAGTAACTCCTAAACCCCATAATGCCTAAATACATAAACCAATGAACCCTAAATACTACTTAATAATTAATAAATCTATTTTTTTTGCTATTTATTATATTTTTAAATATTCTTTTTAATTATTTATTATGTATTTATTTAGAAATATTTATTACAAAATAAATTATGAGTGGGACAAATATAATTTAAATAATATATTATTTATCTATAAAAATATATGCTTATAAAAGATATAAATTTAAAATTAAAATTATTATCAAGTAATATATTACTTTAATTTTGAATCAATTTGGGTTTTTAAATATTTATTATTAATATCTATCTAATATTAATAGTTTATTTAAATTTAATTTTTGATCATTATTATAACATCTATCAATAAAATTATTTATATTAAATTTATATGATATATAATTATTAATATATTATAACAAAATATTGTTTTAAAATTTCAAAAATTTTAAATATTATTATATTTTCAAATGTTATAACCTATGAAATGATAAAAATTATAGAAATTTTTTTTGTTATTTTATTTTTTTAATAAATCTTATAACCAATAAAGCCTAAAAACATAAATTGCTAAACTCCTAACGACAAAACCACTAAATACTTATATCATTAAACATGTATACATTAATAATAAATCATAAATCTCATTTTAATTTTATTCAATATAATTTTAAATTTTTATTTTTATTATTTATCATTTATTTTATAGAAATATAAATAACAAAATAAATTATTATTGAGACAGATCTAATTTAAATTAAACTGGTATCCCTAAATAATAAATAATAATTACATTTTTTTTTCATTATAATTTAAATATTCATTTTAATTATTTATTTGTTTATTTATATATATTAATTAAAAAATAAATTGAGTTAGACAAATATAATTTATATAAATTATTTTCATCAAAAAATTATTGATAACTTGTTAAAAGAAAAAAAAAATTCAAAACAAAAATATTATATAGTAATATATTTTTGCTTTTCTTAGAATCATTTTAAGTATTGTAATTATATTTTAATTGATATCTATCTTATTAATAATAGATTATTAATTTATTTTTTGATCATTATTAGAATATTTATCAATAAAATTGTTTATATTGAATTTAATTATATATAAATATAATGATTATTATAACTAAATATTGCATTCACATTTAAAAAAAATTTAAAAATTATTATATTTTCAAAGGTTATAACCTTTGAAAATATAAAAAATAAGAAAAATAATTTTTTTATTATTTTATTTTTTTAATAAAACCTATAAACCATAAATGCATACATAGTTAAATCAGTAAACTCCTAACCCTTATAAGCCTAATACATAAACCATTAAACCGCTAAATACTACTTAATAATTAATAATCTAATTTTTATTTCTATTTATTATAATTTTTAAATATTTAGTTTATTATTTATTAGTTTATTTTTATAGAAATATTTATTACAAATTAAATTATGAGAGCGACATATATATTTTTAATTAATTTATTTTAATCAAAAAAAAATATATGCTTATAAATGCAGTAAAAATTTAAAATTTAAAAATTAAAAATTTTATCCAGTAAGATATTTAACTTTAATTTTGAATGAATTTGGGTTTTGTAAATATTTTTAAATTAATAATAATCATTTATTAATAATTTATTAATTTAAAATTTGATCATTATTATATTATCTATCAATAAAATTGTTTATATTGAATTTATATGATATATAATTATAATATTATTATAACTAAATATTTATTCACATTTCAAAAAATTGAAATATTTTATATTTTCAAAGGTTAAAACCTTGAAAATGAGAAAAAATTACAATTTTTTTTTGTTATTTTATTGTTTAAATAAATTTTATAAGCCACTAAATATAAAAACATAAATTGCTAAACTCATAAACGACAAAACCTTTAAATACTTAAACCATTAAACAAATGTACATTAATAGAAATTATAAATCTCAATTTAATTTTTATTAATTATACATTTGATTTTTATTTTAATTATTTATAAGTTTATTTTTATATACTATTATTAAAAATAAATTATTAGTGAGACAGATCTAATTTAAATAATTTATTTTCATCAAAAAAAATATATCCTAATAAAAAGAGGCAAAATTTTAAAAACAATTTATTATTTAGTATATATTTTTATTTTTATTTTGAATCATTTTAGATTTTGCAATTATATTTTAATTTATCCATTCTTTAATTATAATATTTATTAATTTTTTATTAATCATTATTATAATATTTATTATAAAATTATTTTATATTGAATTTACATTATATATAATTATTGATATTATATAACTAAATTGTATTCACATTTCAAAAAATTGTAAATATTATTATATTTTTTAAAGGTTATAACCTATAAATGAGAAAAAATTACAAATATTTTTTGTTATTTTTATTGTTTAAATAAACCTAAAGCCCTAAATGCCTAAAACATAATTGCTAACTCCTAAACGACAAAAACTTTAAGTACGTAAAGCATTAAACAGGTGTACATTATAAAAATCATAAATCACAAATTAATTTTTATTAATTATACTTTTAAATTTTTATTTTAATTATTTATAAGTTTATTTTTATAGAAATATTAATTACAAAATAAATTATATTGAGATAGATCTAATTTAAATAATTTATTTTTCATCAAAAAAATATATATATCCTTATAAAAAGAGGCAAAATATTAAAACAAAAATTTAATATTTAGTAATATATTTTATTTTTATTTTGAATCATTTTAGATTTGCAATTATATTTTAATTTATATCATTCTTATTAATAATAGTTTATTAAGTTTTTATTGATCATTATTTAATATTTCTTAATAAAATTATATATTGAGTTTACATTATATATAATTATTAATATTATTATAACTAAATATTGTATTCACATTTCAAAAATTGTAAATTTATTATATTTTAAAGGTTATAACCTATGAAAATAGAACAAATTACAAATATTTTTTTTGTTATTTATTGTTTAAATAAACCTATAAGCCACTAAATGCTAAAAACATAAATTGCTAAACTCCTAAACGACAAAACTTTAAGTACTTAAAGCATTAAACAGGTGTACATTAATAAAAAATCATAAATCCAAATTAATTTTTATTAATTATACTTTTAAATTGTTATTTTATATTTATAAGTTTTATTTTTATAGAAATATTAATTACAAAATAATTATTATTGAGATAGATCTAATTTAAATAATTTATTTTTTCATCAAAAAAAAAATATATCCTCATAAAAAGGCAAAATTTT